>JASAMZ010006195.1:25000-51923 GCA_030248115.1 Linhomoeus sp. GSCO2_2 | reverse complement strand
CTCTGGGATCGACAGGGACCATGTAGTATGTCTTGGGGCAGACAAACCAGGCCTTGGAGGCCAGAAGTTCAGTTTTAGTAGCCCGTAAGTCCCATGGTCTTGCTTTGTCATACAGAAGCGAGCTCAGTTTCAGTTACCGAAACTGAAACTCAGAAGGTGGGACTAGTGAAACTGAGACTGAAACTCGGCCAGGACCATAGTTTTAACTGAAACTAAAATTTCTATTGATCACCGTGATGCAGACTTCGCGAGCGCCCAAACTCTGTATCGCCTACTGTATACTTTGTACGCTCCGCTCCACAGAAGCGCCGACCGACGGGACTCTCCAGGAGCGGCAGACACTGCAGCCAAGAGCCTCTGACCAGACGGGCCGCCTTGCAGCAGCCACGGAATACGACCACAGCTACTCGACCTTGCAACCGCTGAATGCGTCAGTGCTCAAGTCACGCTGAGCCGACGATCGATCACTCCTATTAGTTGCTTGACTCGATTGGCACTGTCTTGACTCGTTGCGTGAGTAGTTTACACGTCTAAACTACTATGTGCGCCTGCAATGCTGTAATTGCGGGTTTCGTCAAGGTAGAATGACCGATATATGCTACTCACTTTGACGCCAACACCCGACTACATACCTGCTACCGAATGTCGTCCTCAAGACGCCCGTCTTCTAAACAATCGACAAGTCAATTAATCAAGAGGCAAATCGGCTTCTTCCAAGACAACAGACAGGTCCGAACTCTGCGACCTCTATACTCACTTGACGGGCGAAGATGGATACTCCTTCACCAGTGTTTGCCACGACCTTTACAAACTTCGCGGTTTCTCGCGAACGACGTCAAGCGACACGGTACAGCACCGTAAGGTTTGCAATGCACTTGAGCTGTGACTCACGAAACACACCCGGCAGGGTCGCCCATCCTGGGAAACCCGGAAGATGCTTGGGGCAATGTACGATCTACCACAAACCACCTGCTGCTTTGACCTACGGTGCCCAATAAGGCTTGCTTCAGTTTCCGCTCTAATTATGACCCCGGCCGAGTCGTAGCTTCCGTACCGCACAAACCAAGTTTTGTTACAGTATCTAGTGTTGAGTCAGTACTGTTGGTGCTGTTCTCGCAGGAATGCTGCGTCAAATTCTTCTCGCCAGTTTACTTACCGTAATTCCATCATCCAATCTGACAAGAGTGGAGGAAGGTAGCAAGCTTGGCCTGGACAAAAGGTACAGTGCGTGCAGTGTGTCGCTCAGTACTCATGTCAGGACTGTTGTTAGGTTGCTATTTAGTCAAAATCATACCTGTAACGCTGGGGGGGGGGGGGGGGGACCCCCCCCCCCCCCCCTGGCCGGAGATCTCCCCCCCCCCCCCCCCCCCCCCCCCTACCCCATCCCCCCCCCTACCCAGCCTAAAAGACCCCCTCCCAAAATTTTCGCCTGCTGTGCTTAAATATGGCCAAATTTTCGCCTGCGGCTCTATATTTAGGCTGTTTTTCATCAAAATTAAGCGATTTTTGCCACAGTTTACCATTTTTTGCAAAATTTTTAGGTCATTTTGACCCCCCCCCCCCTTCCTCAGTTTTGGAAACCCCCCCCCCCCCCCCCCCCCCCCCCCCCCCCCTAAAATCCGGATTACCCCCCCCCCCCCCCCCCCCTCCCCGAGGGGGCGCGTTACAGGTATGGTCAAAATTGTTTGTCCAATTAAAATGCGACCAAAGCGCAATGTGAAACTGGACCGCTTCCTTGACCTACACTTTCTCAGAACGTGGGCCAGAGCGCTCCACATGGCGAGTCTGCTGCGACAAGCCTTCCCTCCCTGCCCACAAACGGCTAGGCGTTGCTCAAGATTTGGTCTTCACTCGTCGACAGCAATCTTCCTTGGCAACTTAACTTTTGACCAACGAGACTTCAGGTTATCTGCACCTTGTTTTCTCAGAGGTATTCGTATTCAGTTAAGCAAATGCCAGTGCTAAATAGTGGAGCTTTCTATTCTGATTTGTATCGGAGATTGTCGGTAAGAGTAACGTTTGCTTACAAAGAAGGAGAAAGAAAGAAGGATTCAAATTGTAGGCAGTTCTTTGCACATTCGAAAATGTAAAACCAATCACCAACTCTGAGCAATTTGCAGATACAACTACGACTTTCCGTATTTGTGTGCTACCTTCCGTTGCTTCTGGAGTGCTACAAAGAAGGAATCCCGGCGATCGATTGCAGATCACAGAAAAGCAGTTGAGTTCTGCCAGAAGACTTTTCCTGTGAGGCTGCACTTCACAACGTATGAGCTTCAGTACTGGACGAATTATATGAATGAGGAACCACTCCATGACTACATTTGGTGCCCGTTTCACAGCGACTGATTTGCAAATATTGTAGCAACACAAACCCTCATCAAATCTGGTGCATTTAGAGCTACACAAAAGTCGCTAGGTGGAGCAGATCCGTTTTAGCTGAGTCCGGTCTGGCCGATGAAACGGAACCGGCGTGTGCACTAACCACAGACAGACGCACGCCAAGCTCCTCAGCGGCAGGGCCACGTAAGTAAGTTCTATTTCTGCAGCAACTGCAGGGCTTGTGAAACGGGTTCCGGTCATCAATGGACCTCTACTGCACCAGATCGTTTCGGCCAACGTGTCTTCTTTCGGTTGGCGTTTTAGGCTGCGCGTAGTACATACAGTAACTTACAGTAGTGTCCAAGAGAATTACTAATTTGCATGAGTTGAGTGGGCGTCAACAAGTTTTTGAACTGCATGGCATCTCTTCACTTCACAGGACCCCTTGGTCTGGTGGAAGATGTCCCGCCAGATGCGCTACTGGGTGGCAGCTCACCTAAGCCACAAGGACACCCTCCACAAGCTGGCCGCGTGGCAGCGTTGGGTGGACACCTATGTGACCACGCCTCTGGGACTATTTGGCGGCTTGGTCTGCGTGGTGTTTGTGAGAGGGTTGCTAGAACACAAGGCTTCCAACAAGAACTGCATCCGTTTCCATCTGCTGGAGATCTTCAGCGATATGGCCAGTGGGCTTTCCAGTCTTGTATTTGCTCTGCGCTTGAACGAGGTGGGAGTGGAGCTGTATCTGGACTAGTGATGGCAACCGAAAACTGGGTAAGTACTTACCCAGTTTTACCCAGTTTATTTTAACTGGGTATACCCAGTTTTTACCTACCCAGTTTCATTTCAGCGTACCCAGTTTTACCCAGTTTTACTTTTACCCAGTTGTTTTGCTGTGTACCTAAGCAGTTTCGGCCAGAAAACTGGGTACCCAGTTTTACTTACCCAGTTTTTACCCAGTTAATAAACTGGGTAAGAAACTGGGTAAACCGTATTTTGCATCCCATCACTGACGAATTTGCCTATTATCAATTATGAGGTGGTCGTTGGCTAACGTGACATGCAGTGACCGACCAGCACAGAACGTTATGTAGCAGCTGTTTAGTGTAGATGTCAGCGAATGCGCAGAGACTTTGGCGATGAATATATGCCTCACCCAAAGAGCAGCAATACTATGAAGTGGAAAATGTTTGATTTTGGAGCGGAATGTCGCAGCACAGTGAATGCGCTACAAGCAGAGCCACTCAGGTCTGCATTCTGCTAGACATCTCTTGGTCTGATCTCAGAAGGTATGGTTCACAGTTCACAGTAGCTCTGTGGTCTGTGGTGTTAGGCTTCATACATTTTGTGGCCCCGTGCAAGGAGGCAGGCAAGGCAGACAGGCAGGCAGGCCAGGCAGGCAGGTACCAGCGAATACTGACCGTTTGTCACAATTGCGCCAGAGGTCTGTTGGTGCAGTATTTTGATTGATTGATGCGCTAAATCAGAAGCGCTGTTGTTTCAAAATTTTCCACCTTACTTACCCAGTTTACCCAGTTTATTCGGCCGTACTTACCCAGTTTCACCGAAAACTGGGTAAATTTACCTGTACATACCCAGTTTTGCCGAAAACTGGGTATACTTACCTGTACTTACCCAGTTTCCAAATTTTGGAAATTGCCATCACTAATCTGGACCACCACTACTGCTTTCCCTTTCTCCAGACGACACACAAGCAGGTGGAGCACTTCTTTGAGACGCTGGTCACCATTCCATGCCTTCTGCTCAATCAGGTGAGCATTACCAAAACCTCAGAAACAGACATACAGAAACAGAATTGTGGAAACGGACACTGCTGGCTTGAGTCAATGATTTCAGATGTGTTCTGTACGTAGGCTGACCTGTTCTGTCATGGAGAACAGGCTGTGTGGTGTGGTGTGAATCAAACACTAGTCACTAGAAGTCTTCCACGAAGACAGAGTATCAACATGGATTCAGATCAGCCTATACTGGTTGACAATGGAGCGCTGGCTGAGCCTGAAGAACAATCCCAGGGGATCGGGTATCAAGAAGCCCTATCAAAAGGTCATTTTCATGACACTTCGCCACTGGCTACCCCATATGGCGCTTTGTGCTCTGGCGCAGACCACTCACACTTTCATTGTCCACTTTGGCCTCTTCAAACGTGTCAATTGGCTCCAGGTTGAGCTGCCTCTGATGCCCATTATGGTCAGCAGATTACTGATGGTGATCCAGCTGCTGTTTCTCTTTCGTCACCAGCTGCAGTTCATTCTCTGGACCAGGGCCAAAGTGGTCAAGTTCAGCAAAGGACCAGTCAAGGGTGCGTGGGGCAGTATACTATGAACATATGTATATCGTCAATGAGGGGCCAAACCTGTCAGTGTGGTTAGGTGGATGGATTTGGATATGCAGATGGCTGGAGGGGGGGGGGGGGGGGTGCAGCGGAGGACGCTCTATGGGGCATTCCGTCTGGCTTAGGGAAGGGCTGTAGCAATTCTTATGCCCCTTGTCACACGTACATACGTACATATGTATGTAGGCCACTCGTAACAAAGTCTAGCGCGATTGTTCGATCTTTGTCCAGGCACAATCTCCCAAGACGAGATAGAAAGCCGGAAGAGGGACTCGCACAGGAACTTCTGTCTGCTGGTGGGCACTGGGGTCCTCAACCTTGCATGCGTCTCCTTCATCATTCTGGGAAGGATGGTCGCCATCTCCCTCCGCGACGTCAGCTTCTTTGCACATGTGCTCAATCGGCGCCAGATTGAAGGTGTGTATTGCAGTATGGGCCGACGTCGGTCCATTGTTAAATGGGTTACCAGTTTTGTTCCTTCCTACACTAGTGCCTTCCCATTTGAAGATGTCGGTCTGATCCTTCGCTGTAACCCTTGAGCGTCGTTCCGGCGCATCTGTAGAAAGCGTTGGCCTTCTAGAACGATGCTGTATTCTCTGGAAGGCAACAGCTTGAAATGCTTGTGACCTCACCAACACTTGCAGGTCTACTTGGCCGATGGTGGCGCAAGCGTCTTGGTCTTCTGGCCAAGAATACCTTCCTGGCATTGGAGCCAGTGGAAGCGGCCACCACTCCGGCCATGCACTTCTTCTCTGACCTCAATGGCTCACTGGGAGTCGTTCTACACATTCTATTCACGGGTCTGTTCAGAGAGACCTTCGTCCATCTACTGGGCCGACTCCACAAGTGGTGGATGGAGATGAAACAGCGAGTCTGTGGCGGTCCACAGTAACTGTGGACTACTGCAGTCGAGATTCGAGAAGCGTCTGGCCTTCTACTGTAGATGATGTTGAATTGACAACATGACCTCTGGGTTGCACTCTACCCTATAACATACATGGAAGTGATCGGTTTAGGACTTTAGGAGAAGTGTCTTGTTTCGTGGTGTTGAATTGGTGGTGCCTCCTCTGCAATCTTTGACTTGCAGAAGTCTCATCTTTGCTGGAAAGGTAGTGCAGTACCTTCTGATTGTGATTGAAATTCTGATTCGGATTGTGCAGTTGGAGCACATTAGTTGCGATCTTGCTTCATTTAGAAACCCTTTGCGCAATAGTATGACAGCGCGCCAAAGAATCCTCCAAGGACAACTGTTGGGCCAACGTAGGGCCAGAGAAAATGCGGCAGTTGCGTGTTGTGAGTGCGCCAGTATAATCCCGCAACAAACACGCACAGTTCAGCGGTAAATACGCACAGGCCTGCGAAGCGCAAGACGTGACACTGTTTAGAAATGGGTATTCTACTGGGAATTCTTATGCTTTCCTCGTCGTATTCTATTCCGTCTTCTGATACAGTGGAGCCATTGTCATTGCAAGACTCAGGTCTCTGATTCCAGTACCAGAGCACCTGTAATTGGAATTCTAAACGTCAGCGCCGGTTATCAGCAAATGAAGACTGCAAACGTCAGAAGCCTACAACGTCCTGTCATGTCACCTGAAGCGTGCCAAGGATGGCCGTGGAGCTGCTGAAGTAGGCCATGACCACATACTGCAGTGGCATAATCAATAGATAAGTCGTGAAGAAGTCTGTGGTCTTGCCGGCCGAAGTTATAGCCACCATCGCGTTAGACAAACCATAGGTGGACTGTCTTGACATGTTGAGCCAGAGCTGAAATCAAGAACCTTTTAAAATATGTGGAGCTTGGTGGTTTTCTGCGCGTCACACCTGAGGAAACGTTCCCACGCTCCAGAGGAAGATAGACAGCCACTGCAGTTCAGAATACACCTCAAACACTATTTGCGTTGTTGTCAATGCCATCCAGAATGTCACACAGCCTCCTGCGAATGCTGCCTTCTTCACAGTGTGCGGAGTGAACAGCCAGAACTCAAACAGGAGAACCAGTGCCAATGTTGGCAGGTAGACAGCGCTAATCTTCGCGTACAGTGGCAGCGGACAAGGCAGTTTGAACACAAAGAAACAATTGTTGAGAGCCGCTGTGAAATTGGCCACTGCCCAATATACGGATACGCCATGGACGCTTCTGCGGCGAAAGCTGCGCCACACCTGAAACTGTCATGTACAGTAATCCAAAGGTGGAATGGATTAGTTCTAGCGCGAACTCGCCTGAGGCAGCATGACGACAAACCACAGGGCTGAACTGGCCAAACCGCTAACGTTGGCTGCCACACAGAAAAATTTTGGCAGATTTTCGTCACATCTCGACAAGAGAATGTTGCCTTGTTGGTTTATGGTACAGTTTGCCATTGCGGGAGAGACAGACGGCTTGGGAGTAACTTGTGAGCGGCTGTTGCCTTCAGAACATATGCAACAAGACGTAGTAGTGCTTAGTTGAAAGTGCACAGTCAACAACGGAGATAACAGAGGAAAGGCGCAGATGGCCCAACAAACAGGTGCATTGATTGATGTGGATGTGTGCCAGTCGCCGTTACCTTGCATGGTTTGGTCGTACCACTGAGAGATGAGAAATGCATCATTCGCACAAGTGGACACTGTAGTGCAGCAATCCGCGGTTACTGTGCTACGAGGCAACTGACAATGAACAGGACCAGGTTAACCCCTTGCCTTCCGTTATGGCCCAGGTGGGCCAAAATCACAGGAGGCAAGTCGCAGCAGCGTCCCGATCGCTCAGCACTAATCGTTGTAGGTGTCAAAATGATGATACCGATCGCTTACAGGGGTCAAGTTGGTGGCTGAGGGGTCCTTGGGTGTCAACAGAAGGCGGCCGGCCGACGACACATGACACCTATGGTGGAGGCCGGCCGGGCCGGGCCCGCCAGGCCCCCGGAGTTTGACTTGACACCTGTGGTGACAGCTTTTTGATACCGGTACAACATGGACGATGAGCATCATCGCAGATCCCACAATACAATGACACATGACACGTACTATTCACCACTACTGTGGCGCAGTGTGGAACAACTCGAAGCAGTTTTCTACGCACAGAAAGACACCGCAAATGCTACAGTAGCAGGTCGTGCGGATGTCGCTGACTGGGTGCTTCATGGCACATCTCTGGCGAAGGTCTCTTTCCACAAAGCGGCCCCAATGGCCAAGAGACCAGTTGTAGCGGGCCACTTCCAGTTCTTTGGGTGCCAGAGGGATCGGAACGAACTCGCGAGCCCTTTGCTGCCTGGCGTGTGGGAGGGGGGGACGCCCAGGCCCGGGCCTCACACCGGTGATGGAGTTGTAGAACTCCAACAGCTGCTTCGACAACCTTCATTGTTTAATTCCTCGCAATCGAACAAACCATCTTCCATTTCTCCGTGTTTCTCACAAACTGGATGAACACGCCTTCAGCTGCCATGCCTTTTAAATCACACGTGCGATCGAATTCCCACCCTACCTACCCTTTGATCACCTCGACCCCATATCTCACGACCGAATGCGAAAAACAAATTACAGTCACGGGTATCAATAGCTCCTTCTCAGCACTTCTTCTTTGACCCACAGGGATCAAACGCAGCGGCGGGCGGCGGCCGGCGCCCGGCTGAGGCATGGGTGTCATCTGGCGATCACCCCGACGGGATCCCTAAAGAAAAATCGGCGATAGGTGCCTACTGTTGTATACAGGTGTCATGGTTAGTGTAGGTGTTAGTCATCGTTGATCCCCGCGGGTACCACACCCATGGGTGTCAAAAGCGTCTTGCTCCCTGTGGCCGTGAACCAAAGTTAGGTAACACCTAAAGCCTAAGTTGACCCCTAATACCAATAAGGAGCATCTTCGGTTTTAACGGAAGGCAAGGGGTTAAGGGGAACGTCAACTATAAGAAGATATCATTTGAATATTGCGGTCTAATTCTGTGGCAGCTTCAAGCTTCCTTCGCAACGAAATATTCCTCTCTGGCCTCCTGACAGAACCTATCATATGCACTCGAGTCGATCTTCAGATCTTCCAGTAGAGCTTTGAAGATGTCCAAGTAGTTGTCGATCTGACGGCTGCTTCACAACACAACACCCGCTACAAAGTTGCAAACAAACAAACAAACTGAGGTGCAAAGGCGTGATGCAATTGAATGCTATGAACAAATACGTGCATCGTTTGTATTCAGATACATAGTTACATACCTGAGTTCAAAATTTGCTATTAAATGTCATTACAACAGCGAACCAAGATTGTTTGCATTCGCAAGTGTTGAAACTGTGAGGCAGCCGCCTGGCGCTGAATCCGCTGAAACTGTTGACATCTGGCTGGTTTAGTCACATTCTCAAATTGTATTAACTTCTATATGGTACCTCGAGATTTCCGTCACGCTCTATCAACTTCAGATTTCTCGTCTTGAGGTCTTCAGCCGCTTCCCAAGCTCTCTTGGGGGTGTAGAGGTGTGTGGTGACCCCTTGCGAGATTTGCTCCAAAGTCACCAGAGAGTGGCGCATGATGAAGGAGTAGAACTCCATGCGGAAGGAGTCGTTTCTACGGGCGCTCTTGCAGAGCACTGAATGCGAAAGTGCTTGTAAATTGTATCGTCGTCGTCGTCGTCGTCGTAGTCGTCGTCGTCGTCGTCGTCGTCGTCGTCGTCGTCGTCGTCGTCGTCGTCGTCGTCGTCGTCGTCGTCGTCGTCGTCGTCGTCGTCGTCGTCGTCGTCGTCGTCGTCGTCGTCGTCGTCGTCGTCGTCGTCGTCGTCGTCGTCGTCGTCGTCGTCGTCGTCGTCGTCGTCGTCGTCGTCGTCGTCGTCGTCGTCGTCGTCGTCGTCGTCGTCGTCGTCGTCGTCGTCGTCGTCGTCGTCGTCGCCGTCGTCGTCGTCGTCGTCGTCGTCGTCATCGTCTCTCCGATGCCAATTCAACTGTCAACCCACATTCAAACATCTGGAGGAAGATTCTGATGTGTGGTTCTGCTTTGTAGTCGTACAAGCAATCCACAGCCCTCGTCTTCATTATGCTATCCAATTCCTCCGATATTCTGCCGTTTTGAGATTTGTCAAAGAGAACTCTGGCAGCTTCGGAGCCGCGCAGATAGCGAGACTTTGCCTCCAAACCATTGGTATGATCGAAAGCCACCATATAGTCGATCTTCAGCCAAGGGTCTTTGGTGAAAACCGCCATTTTCGGTTCCTCCATCTCTGAAATGACATGTGTCTTTGCGCAATTAACAACTAGATAGGGGTAGGCTCAGGCTGTGGTACCTATGTACATACCCCTCCCTCATATTATACGTTCACATGCGACCATGCAAAGTCCTTTGTGCCCTACTGTCTTTGTCTGGCATAATAGAGGAATTGCTACTTAAAGGATAAGGCACAGCCTACAGTACCTCCACTCCTCAAAATCAGCGAGATCCTCTTCTCCCCAATGGAGCCAGTAATCTGATCAGCAATTTTGTCCAGAACCTTTCTCTGATCAGCCCCTGGTCTCACAACGACCACCAAATCGATATCAGAGCCTGGAGTGGGCTCTCCCTCAACGAAACTTCCCATGAGAATGAGACCGTGGATGCCTTCAATGGTCTCATGACTGGCTTTCAGAAGCTCTATCATCCGCGAGCCATGTTGGATGAATGACCTTGAGATCTCAGTTGCATTGGTGGACATGGATTATGCTGGGAGGAAGGCTGACAGAATAAGACTATTCGAAGAAATACATATCTGGTGAAATGCACATCAAGTAATTGCAGATTCAGCAACGCATGCGAGCGTTGTTTTCTATCGGTCCAGCCCTAAAGTTAGTCAACGTTCGTATCGCTTTACTTCACAATCACTGCACAGTAAACTCGAAACATTGGCAGGTGGCATTGCAAGCAAGGTTGTCAATGTACTGGACGCTTGCAGGCTGTCAATTGCAGGTGTGATGTGACGACAGGCATGCCCGTAGATCACGAAGAGCCATAGTTGCTATCAAAATCTCAGTTGAATCTGCACGAGTCTCAGCACCGAATTCTACCAAGCTCATCGCGGATCATTTCATCAATCGAAATTCTACCGTAATACAACAAATTTTGTTCGAAACCACTCTTGTAAGTCCGGATTCGATTTGTGTGCCGCCACTTTACCTATGTACTCTCAGTCTCTAGAATTCGCCCTACGATCTCTCCACAAGCGGTAATAGGCCAAAGCGCCAAAGAAGCCGCCATACACCAACACAGGACCAACATAAGGCCAGAAATTGTGAGGCAGCGGCGCGTGGAAGGTGCGCCAGAACATCCCCGCAATAAACACGCACAGCTCGGCGGTAAACACGCACATGCCCGCGTAACGCGCAACATGACACCCGACGGAAGTTGGCAATTTGAGTAGCTGATGAGCGGTCCCATTGCTTGAGGGTGCCCCATCGGCTTTCGACGAGCCATCTTCATCCTTTGAAGTCGGCGTCGTGTCTCCAGTGGTGGTTTCAGCTGGTCGTTGATTCCAGTACCAGAGGACCTGCAAGTTGCCTTCTCTACACGTGGATGGCGGATAGTACACATCTGAATCTCTGAAGCTCTGCAGTACGGGTCTTCGCAACAAAACACACCCCAAACCATTCTCACAGATGTAAATGCACCTGAACCGCTGAAACTCTGAAGCCAATGCCACGCCACCACGGCTACTCACTTGAATTGTGCCAAGGATGGCCGTGGAGCTGCTGAAGAAGGCCATAACCACGTATTGCAGGGGCAGAATCAGCATATAAGCAGTGAAGAAATCGGTGGTCTTCCCCATGGAAGTGATAGCCACCATCAGATTGGAGAGGCCGTAAGTGGATTGGCGAGACATGTTGAGCCAGAGCTGTAAACTGTAACTGTGGAATTACTGTGTCAGCCACTCCACTGCACATTATTCAGCTCATCTACAGCAGGCAACACAGGAGCTTGAGAATCATTTCATTGTCACTGTCTGACTGTCAACAATATTGTCAGATATACTGTAATGCACTCTAGATTATGACTACACGTGCATGACAGACTAATCTACCAATTTCACTCAGCTCACTTGGGGAAAGGTCTCCACACTCCATAGAAAGATCGACAACCACTCCATGTAAGAGTAGATCTCGAAAAGCATTTGCGCTGTACAAATTGCCGCCCAGAATAGAATGCAGGCTCCTGCGAATGCCGTCTTCTTCTTTGAATGTGGCGTGAACATCCAGAATTCTATGAGTAAAATCAGTTCCAGTATCGGCATGTAGACGGCGCTGATTTGGGCATATAGAGGCAGAGGGCAAGGCAGTTTGAACACAAAGAAGCTGTTATTGAGAGCTGCCGTGAAGTTGGCCACTGCCCAGTAGAGTGAGACGCCTTCGACGCTTCTACGACGGAAGCTGCGTAGCACCTGCAGAAATCATAACAACCAGAATCAGAAAATTCAATCAACAATAAAATAAAATAGAAAATATATTAGAGCTGTGTTAAAATATAATGGATAAAACAAAATATGCAATACAAAATAAGTTGAATTGAGATAAACCGAGTAAAATAGAATAGAATAAGCTAGTCAAACCAAAGCAAATTGAATTAAAATAAATTAAATCAGCATAAATGAAACTAAATTAAACTGCACTGAATTAAATTAAGTAAATAAACTTAAATAAACTAAATTAAATTCAATTCAAGTAAATGTAATTGAATTAAATTAAATCAAATAAAATTGAACTAAGTTTTAAACTAAAATAGTTTAAAGCAAATCAAACAAAATTCAACTAAATTAAATTAACGTAGCCTAAAGCCAGCCAAAAAATTGATCTAAACTAAATTAAAATAGTTGGAAATTATGTTAAACTAAACTAATTAAATTAAATCAAAACTAAATTAAACTAAAAATTAAATTAAATTGAATTAAATTAACATATTTTGAATTAAATTAGTTTAAAAGAAATGAAATGAAATTATATTAAATTAAATCGAATTAAGTTAGATTAAATCGAATTAAATTAAATTAAATTAAATTAAACTAAATTAAATTAAATTAAACTAAATTAAATTAAATTAAATTAAAATAAATTAAATTAAATTAAATTAAATTAAATTAAATTAAATTAAATTAAATTAAATTAAATTAAATTAAATTAAATTAAATTAAATTAAATTAAATTAAATTAAATTAAATTAAATTTAAATTAAATTAAATCTAAAATTACATAAAATAAAATCAAATCAAATAAAAATGATTAAAATAAAATTAAATTGTTTGAAATGAAATCAGTGTTTTGCCTTCAATTAAATCTTCTGGACTAGATGAATCAAATTAGTGATTATTAAATTTATTTGCACTAGGTAAACCATGTTATATTAAGTTAAATTGAATTATGCTAGATACAACTAAATTAGATCAGATTAAACAGATGAAATTTTTGCCACTCCTCCCCTCCAAAAGGGAGGAGTGCTATAGTGATGGTGCGGATTCTGTGTAAATTCAAACGCTCATAAGTCGGGCTAGACTTGACCGATATGGACGAATTTTTTTTTATTCGATAGGTCTTTGGAAGCCGCAGGGTGGATCGAAGGTCTCGACTTCCGATCGGGACCCAATTTTTGGCAAGTTGCCAAAACACGATTTTTTGGCCTCTGACGAACTTTGGAGCGCTAGAATAGTGTTCCGGTAGAACGGAGCGAGACGAGCTTTGGGCCGAATATGTAAAAGACATTGGGCTATCCGATGGTAGGGACGACGTCGGACTGGGTCCTGGTCTGCCCGGGCTGGGCAGCAAAAACCGGGTTTTTCGACCCAAAAGTAGGGTTCTATCTCCCGCTCGGCATTTTTTTCGCCGCGCCTCAGCGCGGCGAGGTGTATATATACGGATGACAATGTCTGTCTGTCTGTCTGTCTGTCTGTCTGTCTGTCTGTCTGTCTGTGTGTCCGTTTGTGGCACCGAAGTTAAATATGTGACATATGTGGTCAAGTAGAGTCGACGTCGCTGAGTACGGATCCGATGTCCGTTTCTGTTGCTAATTTCGCATTTTCGAGATATTCACAATTAAAATTCAAAAATGTCGAAAATCGACTTTTTCACCTGATGAGCTAGCCGCGAAATTTCTTCAGAAATGGAAAGAGCACGGACCGCTGATAATTTGTAACACAAAAGAAATTTTTTGTCGACGTGGAATTAGATAGAAATACGCATTTGTTTGTTGAAATTTCATAAATTGACAAAAATAGAACGTCATTTATTGACGAATGTGAATGCAGAAATTGAAAGGTCGTAAGCCAATAAGAATTTGTAACATAGTTTTTAAGTCTTGAAATATTGCAATTTGGAGATATTTACAATTAAAATATTAAAATGCCGAAAATCGACTTTTTCGCCTGATGAGCTAGCGGCGAAATTTTTTCAGAAATGGAAAGAGCATAGGCCGTGGATAATTTGTAACACAAAAGAAATTTTTAAAATGTGGAATTTCATAGAAATACTCGATTATTTGTCCAAATTCCATAAATTGACAACAATAGAACGTCAGTTATTGAAGAATGTGAATGCAGAAATTAAACGGTTATAAGCCAACAAGAATTAGTGACATGGTTCTACAGTTTTGAAATATTGCAATTCAGAGACATTTACAATCAAAATATTAAAATGTCAAAAATCGACTTTTTCGCCTGATGGACTAGCGGCGAAATTTCTTCAGAAATGGAAAGAGCATAGACCGCGGATAATTAGTAACACAAAAGAAATTGTTTCCAATTGTGGAATTTTACAGAAATACGCCACAATTTGTCAAAATTCTACAAATTGACAAAAGCGTCATAGCACAGAATTACGTACACCGAACGAAGTTCCTGGTAGAGAACGACTACACCAAACAGTTGGCAAGTTTTTTTGTTCAATGTTGCGTATTCCCACAGGTATAAAACTGCGGATGAACGGCGTCGTATCATGCCGATACCATATAGCGAACGCGGCGATATCACTGAGCTTTAGATCAGTTGTACAGACAACCGTATCGTGGTAATAGCTGCACTTGAATTGTGGTACACGTTTTCGTGATACCTTCTCTAGATACGGCTAATTATGCGAATGAAATTCACTGTACTGTTCACCGAGATATGACAGACACAAAGTATAGGTTGAACTTTTTACACACACGGCTTGTTTCGCCCGGCCTCAGCCGGGCGAACCCCTACGAGAGCTTATCGTCCGTGCGTCCGTGCGTCCGTCCGTTCGTTACGCTCTCAGATCTCGGCGTCGGTGAGTTGTAGGAAGGAGATCTTGGGCTCTACGGAAAGGACTTGACTCACTGATCATTCAGCTAAGAGGTTTCGAAATTCAAAAGTTTGAATTTCGCGAGTTACAGTAACCCGAAGGTCAAAACGGAAAACGGCTCTAACTCGCTCGTCTTACGTCGTAGAGCGGCGTGCGATAGCTCAACTAAAAGGTCTCGACATGCTCTTTCGTTTGGCATTAAAAATTTTTTTAATTACGCAAACACGCACCGCTAAAAGCGACATTCTCGCGTTTTTAACGCATGAATCGCTCTAACTCGCTCAGCGTGCGTCGTACGGAGACGATCTTGGATTGGTTGGATAGCTCTCGACTCACTGATCATTTGTCCTTCTATTGGTCGAAACTTAAAAGTTTGAATTTCGGGAGCTACAGTAACCCAAAGGTTTAAAACGCAAAAGTGCTCTAACTCGCTCGTCTTCCGTCATAGAGAGACGATCTTGAGTTCGTTGAGTAGGTTTCGGCACACTGATAATTTCGTTAGGAGAAGTGGAAATTTAAAAGTTTGAATTGCGCGGGCTACAGTAACCCGAAGGTCCAAAACGCAAAACGGCTCTAACACGCTCGTCTTACGTCGTAGAGCGGCGTGCGATAGGTCAACTAAAAGGTCTCGACGTGCTCTCTCACTTGGCGTAAAAATTTGTTAATTACGCAAACACGCAACACGAAAAGCAACATTCTCGCGTTTTTAGCATAGAAATCGGTCTAACTCGCTCTGCGTGCGTCGTAGAGAGACGATCTTGAGTTGCTAGATAGCTCTTGACTCACTGATCATTTGTTCTTCTATTGGTCGAAACTCAAACGTTTGAATTTCGTGAGCTACAGTAACCCAAAGGTTCAAACAGCAAATCGGCCCTAACTCGCTCGTCTTACGTTGTAGAGCGGCATTCGTTCGACCGTTCGAAAGCTTACGTTGAGGCAGTTGTTGAATGGTCATTCCTAAAGAAATACATTTGTTTTTTAAACCCTTGTCTTACGAACAACTTTGTCTGCTAAAAAAATTAGTCCCGGGCGATCCCAATGTTGCCCTGCAACAACCGCTCAGAAATGCGTGTGTCTTGCTCAAAAAAATAATCCCGGGCGATCCCAATGTTGCCCTGCAAGAACCCCTCAAAAAGGAGCGTGTCAGAAGTAGCGCATGACTAGTGGACTCCGGGCGGGCGCGCGTTATATCGGAAAGGCTTCGAAATACTTTACAAAAGTATCCACTCTTTTACTCTTCCACTTTAAAACACTCACAAACCACTCTGTATTAATAAAACAACTCAACTTTTTTAAAACAGCTTGTTTGTTCTACAATGTAATGGTCCTTTATTGTCTCGATTTGAAGAACTCGGATAGCCTCATCCCGAATCGTCGTCAGAATCCCGGTCGGATGTCGTACGGGCCGGGAAATATTACCCAAAGTTGGGTTCCGGGTCTCCAGGCAAAACTTCGGGCAAGCGTAACTTTCGGTAGGGCGCTCAGATCGCGACGGGACAAAGACCATCTGATAGCACTCGGCGAGCTCTACAACTTTGTGGTAGATCACTTTTTTCGGAGTGGCCGAATTTGTTGTGAAAATTTCAAAAAATCGGTTTTTGGGTCCAAATTCAAAAGTTCTGCCATTCCCATTTTGTGCTGTGCTGATCGATTTCGACGACATTCACAGGGTTTTTGAGGCTTAGCAATACTTTTACTGTGGCAAAGTTTCAACTTTGGACGACGTCAATTTTTGGGCGAAATTTCAATGTTTCCAACAAATTTTCGGTATTTCGGTGCAAAGTGGGGTCAGTTGAGATATTTGGGTGTCAGTTGGACTTTCACGTGATAGAGCATCAAAAGATACGTTGTTTTTGTTATACGCACTTTTTTCGTCCGACGCGTATTTTGGCGGGAAATTATAATTCAAAATTTTGGCTACCGGATTTGTCCAGGGAACCTACCGTGTTAGTACTCGATTCCGGCTTTTCGGGGACGCTGATCACGAATTTGACGCTGTCCTTTCGTTTTGAGATGTGTGGGACCATTTTTGAAGGATTTTCTTGTGTGTCGAATGTGGGTATTGGAGGGTCACAATTCCGAATTTGCTATTAATTTGGCGACCAGAATGGCCAGTAAGCCACACTGGCATGTCTCGTTGATCAATGGGCAGCATGACTCAACTCCCAAAATTCCTCTGAAAGAGGGGAGGAGTGCCCCGAGGGGCTCTGCCCCCGTCTACTAATCTTGTTTAATAAGTGAAGCTCACCTGTGGCAACAGTACCAAGAACCAGAACGCAGAGCTGGCCAAACCGCTAACATTGGCAGCGGCGCACAGGAAACTTGGCAAAGTCTCATCGCATCTGGTCAAGAGAATATTCTCGCTTTGAGAGCAATTTGCCATCGTTGTTCAAGCTTCATAAACCGGGACTCAAAACGCCCAAACGCATAAATTTGTTCGTCTGCAACTGAGACTGACAACAAAGAGATAGCGCTTCCGAAAGCGCTGCAGATAAGCTCTCTGTTTGAGCGGCGACAGTTTGCGCGCGTTCCGTTCCTTTGAGCGGACACAGATGCTTAGAACGCGCCTTCGCTGGGCTGCTTTCACTTGAGCAAGGCACCAGCTTCTCCAAGCAACGCTGACTGAATGGGCGCATTGTCAGTGTGTTCGTTCGGGTCGATACCCGACGTGAATCATGCACACTCGACGCGCATGGGAGCCATACCTTACAAGTGGAGGCACAAATGTCCACAATATGAAATTACGCACAAAATATGAGTCGGACTTGCACGCTAAGCGTTCAATGTTAGTATCAGAAGGTGAGCTTTTCTTCGACCAAGTGCTCAGTATTACTCGCGTAAAGCAAAGCGGGCAACGCATATGCCTGAACGCTGGCCCACATTGTCTGCTCCAGTGTACGTACAGCAGTCGAGCAATATCGATTTTCGAGCACATTTCGAAGAGTGCGCTTTTAGTGACAGCCGGCTGTCACAAACTGGCGCAGAATGTGTTTCAGAAGCGAGAAAAGCCGCTCTTTCAAACACGCTAAATCAGCTTTGCGCATGGGCGATACACCACACAATGAGGCCTAGCCGAGTGGGTGTTATTGCTGGTTGAAAACTTTTCCCAATTACCCGCGGCGCCTGCCTGAAACATGGCGGGCGTACGCAATTTTTGCGGGCCCGCACGGGCCGAAATATCTAGAAGGTTCAGCTTCCGTCTGTTCTTGGCCACAACGTCAACCGTTTATCGTACTTGACTCTACTCAGTTTTAGCGCCTTTCCCAACAAATCCGCGCTGCGGCCGATGTTCCGACAGGCGGCGCTAGTGTCGCTTTCTAAGGTGTGCTGACTGAGCAGGCAAGTGGTGCTCTCGCCAGCTTTGGGAAACACGCCAACTCTTAGAGATATTTTATTTGTGTTAAAACCCAATGAGCGTGTTAAAATTGACCTAGCTACGTTGGTAAGTACATAGGTACCTAAGCCAAGTGGTGTGCTTCAATCCGCGAAACCGTGCGACTGAATTGAATGGGGAGAGTAATAAAAATAAATGTCTTGCTGTTTGTTGACATTTGGTGGTGTTGGAGCGACTGTGTTTGATTGGCATCGGGTTTCGAGGTAGATGAACGGGTCATGTACATAGGATGTGTGCGGAACAGACGCACAGTTGCGTGAGCAGCAAGTGACGATCAGGATCACCGAATTTTGAGATTTGTTCTCTCAAATCCGACACGGCGGAGCGAGCACGGCTACATGCAAGTGGAATGCGCGATAAACAGCCCACTTCACTTATGACACAACACTTATCAACGCCCGAGGCGACAGATTCACAGGGCCATGCCAGCTGGCAAGTGGAGAGCTTCCAAAGTCCAGTGGCGACCCCCTCACTTTGCAGCTCCACTCAAAAACATCAATTCTCCGGGAGTGCGCAACTTCCTCCCATCCTTCAAATGGGTATGCGCAGACTTGGATATCACCAATCTCCAGGAATGTCAAATCGTTGCAGGCTGCTAGAAATTCTTTGTAGCTGAAGGCGACGTCTCTTGAGATGCGCTGGACGTGAAGAATGCCAATGCTCACTCTCTGCAGTTTTGGGGCGAAGTTAGGCAAGAGGTGAAGCAGCGATTGGGCACCTTCCATCTCCATGTAGTACTGCAGCCTTATTTCAGTCAGCGCAGTCATTTGCCTGAGATGTAGTTCTTCCTGCAGAGGCAACAGCAGCGACCGCGTCTCCAGCTGGCGCAGAAAGCCTGACATCTGACACATAACGCTATCCATAATATAGTCCATGGAGCGGCTGTCTCCGCAGGGCAGCGCCAGTTTGTTCAATGCCTTCAGGTTTTGAATCACACTTACGTCAATGGTGCCAAGCGTGACACACTTCACAGTGGGCAGCTCAGCCAAATCGCGCAGATGGGTTCTCAGATGATGGCAATAGGATCTGCTGTGAAAACATCCAGAGGTGTCGATACTCAGTGATTTCAAAGTCGTGGTTTTGAGTTGCGACGCCAGCACCTGTTGGAAGAGCACAACCATAAATGGTGCTGCCTCCTTGACAAAACCGATTTTCCAATTGTGAGCAGGCTGGAAGTCAACTGATAGATGCTTGAGGCCAAACCAAGCGTTGCAAATCTGGCTGACAGCCTGCAGTTTCTCGTTGTCTACATTTTCAGCGGCGAATCTCGTCAACCGATGCAAGCGGAGGCTTGTACTGATGATCAGAGGTCTTCGACGCAGGGCGAAGGTGCTCGCTTGTCCATTTGCGGTTGTCACCTGCAGCTGCAGCAGTCCATCATCACAGTTTTCTCCACCGTAGACGAGAAGCAGCCTGACTTCTACCAGTTGGAAGGCCTGTTGATAGAGATGCAGCCACTTTTTGCAGACTTGACGAATGGGTCGCGCCTCTTTGATTCCGCCAAGGAAAGTGAAGACTGTGGCCAGAGTTTCATTGGGAAGTTGTTGGTAGATGGAACAATCGTTGGGGCGAGACATTTCATCGAGCATTCAGTGTGGGAAACGCAAGTCTGATGAAGTAGTTTCGACAGCGCTGAGGCCTAGCGTACAGCCTATGCCTTACTCGCGCGGTTGTCATAGCTGCGTCTAGTCGTCGTTGCCTCGTATTGCGTCAGAAAATTTCTCGCGGATCAATACACTAGACAACTATGTACGTACATGCTATGCTACCCATTGCTCGGCGGCCACAGTCACAGCAAAAGGAACTCGCGGAAGGACGTTCGACTATGCAATCACAGAAGTCGTCGAAGCAGTCATTACAACGAATATCCTTCAATATCTTCGCATCTCCCTCTCATTATTGTTTACTTGTGGGGTAGCGACCGTCGCAATCACAGGTGGCAGAGACCTGCAGCGCACGAAAGCAGCCAACGCCCTCTTCATATCCCGATGTCTCAGTGTGTAAATGAAGAAATTCGCAATGGGATTCAGCATCTGTATGATGAAGGCTGCTGTGTACCAGTGGTAGGCGTGGCGCCAAGCTGGCACCAGCCCGCTGAAAAGGATCAGTGAGATGGCATACGGGATCTCCAGCTGAAACGAAAGAACGAAGCATCTTTTCAAACCCCAAACCGGATCCGTCAAACATTTGATGGGGTAGATTTGGCATACAATCTATCGCGCGTAGACAATACCAACCAAGACAAATGTGAAGCAGCAGGAGATGGCCATAGAGGCAGTCAGACGTCTCTGGTCTCTCCTCTGCTTCTCCACAAGGCCTGGATTATCGGCCCTAAAAGGCACACTTCCACTTCCCAGTCCACATGTCGATAATTGGAAAACAAGCTGGTAAGCCTTACAATAATAAGCTCGATTACCATGCGGCAATTCTGTCTACACATACCCATTGTACAGAAGTTCAAACTAAACGGCAAAAATAAAACGACAATACATTTGTGTGTGCATCATTAATTGCACACGTGGCACACCAACAACAGAATACTGTAAATTGGGAAAAGTTCGGGCATGAAAAAAGTTCGGACAATTCGGACAGTACCCTTTATCCGAACTTTTTTCATGTCCGAATAGGTAATTTCACTTCACATACAGTACAGCACTTTGCAAGCTCTGAGAAGGCTTTTGTACGAACTTTTTTTTATGTCCGAATAAGGATTTATGGGCTTTGTCCGAATATTTCTGTCCGAACTTTTTCCGATTTCCAGTATACGTACTATTTACCCAGTTCTGTGTAGCAACAACCCCAAAATCTTACTGAATGGTGGCTTTGCTCTTCTTGACGTAGACGATGACGACCGCGACGTAGAGAAGAATACTGAGTGCAGCGTAATTGGCTTGAGACTGACTTATCAGCCACATAAAGCCTGGATCGAACGTCTCAGTTCTAAGGAAGGCCGTGAGCGCGGCAGTTTATTGATTTTGCCACTCACCATGTCTTGCATGGGAATATCTTATTGGAGATTTGAGGCACTTGGATTGATTTCTAGATCAGCGAAGTTCAAAAGTCAAAATTTTTACATTTACTGATATTTTATAACTCCGCGGCGCGCTGACGGCCGCAATGCAGAGCGGAGAGCAGACGGGCTCCTTAGGGCCAGTTACGGTGGCCAGAGCCCCATACAGGCTCTGAATAAGCACGAAAACATACGCGGCCCCTGTCAGACTGAGGCTGTACCGCCTACTCCAAGCGTAGTATTTCAGTGGTACCGAAACAGCCAGAAGGCGATCGATACTGACCTAAAAGAAAGCATACAACTTTGCAAATTTTTTTGAGAATTGCACTACATTGGGAATGTCTATGACCAACCACCAGAAGCATGAGAGGTTGCAGACAATCTGTGAATAGCCAGATGAGGTTCGAAGGCCTTAGCAAGCACTCCTGGCGCGTTAGAAGCGCAGCACTCGGTCCAGCCCTTCCAGTGACCAGGAGCATCTGCCGCACCACGCCTGCAGTATCACGTGATGTTACTGGTATAAATAGTTGCACATTCCTTGCGAAATTATGGTAATGGTGCTGGTGGTGGTGGAAATTATGGTGGCAAAATAGATTATGGTAATTGCGTGGTGCAGCGAGAAACCCAAGTAGGCGTCAGTCAAGTAACTACACAAGTAACCTTACCAGCCCATAACTCGGCCATGCCAGCAGCGCCATCCGCCAGTGCCAAAGCCGCTACAATTATGTAGCTCTTCTGAGCATCGCCATTTTACAAAATCGCAAAGGCTAAACTAGTCACGAGGTTATAATTTGCGCAAATATCGGCCGCAGTTCAAATTTGCACCTCATTTTGCAAAACGGCTCATGCTCCCTCAGGGCTTCGTAAGTGACGATGGACAAGAAAACTAGCAGATTTGTGAAGGCGACGCAAAACCCTTCCGCAATGTAGATGTAGAAGCGAATTTGGGCCTTGCTAAAGTCCACGCCAACTGTGTCGTTGTCAGACATGATTCTTCGACTCACAACTTTGCGCAAATGAGATTATTCTGCGCAGTGTTCGTTTCCATTAGTCGAACCTTTTATGTCCTCGCACAGATGGCCTACACCCCTTAATGGAACGAGAGAGTTGGCCAGAAGTCAAATGAACGTCGAAAGGCAATATGGATCGCGTCGTAATTTTCCGAAGGAAGTCGGGCGGAACGTCTGAGAACGAACAAGATTGAAAATGCCTGGCAACTAACCGACCGTCCCCAAATTGTTGCCACGAAACGCTGCTAGCGTACATTAGTGTACACTAGCCGTTCCTTCCCGTTGCAGAAGAATTCCTGAGTCGTCAATGGCCGCAATGTCCTGTTGCATGGTCTGTCCTGTTCAAGGTCTGTCCGTTGCAAGGTCTGTCCTGTTGTGAGCCAACGGCGCTGGTCGCCTCGCACGCGCACGCAACGTCCGCCCTGTTCATTGTCAAGGTCTGACCTGTTGCAAGATTTGTCCTGTTGAAGGGTATGTCCTATTGCAGGGTATGTCCTGTTGCAAGGCCTGTCCTGTTGCAAGGTCTGTCCTGTTGCAAGGTCTCTCCTGTTGCAAGGTCTCTCCTGTTGAAAGATCTGTCCTGTTGAAAGATCTGTCCTGTTGCAGGGTCTGTCCTGTTGCAAGATTTGTCCTGTTGCAAAATCTGTCCTGTTGCAAGAGCTGTCCTGTTGCAAAATCTGTCCTGTTGCAAAATCTGTCCTGTTGCAAGATCTGTCCTGTTGCAAAATCTGTCCTGTTGCAAAATCTGTCCTGTTGCAAGATTTGTCCTGTTGCAACACCTGTCCTGTTGCAAGGTCTGTCCTGTTGCACGATCTGTCCTGTTGCAAGGTCTGTCCTGTTGCACGATCTGTCCTGTTGCAAGATGTGTCCTGTTGCAAATCTGTCCTGTTGCAGAAGGTCTGTCCTGTTGCGACATCCTCGCGCGACCATCCTGTTGCCACGTCTGTCCTGTTGCAAGATCTGACCTGTTGCAAGATTTGTCCTGTTGTAAGATCTGTCCTGTTGCAAGATCTGTCCTGTTGCAAGGTCTCTCCTGTTGAAAGATCTGTCCTGTTGAAAGATCTGTCCTGTTGCAGGGTCTGTCCTGTTGCAAGATTTGTCCTGTTGCAAAATCTGTCCTGTTGCAAGAGCTGTCCTGTTGCAAAATCTGTCCTGTTGCAAAATCTGTCCTGTTGCAAGATCTGTCCTGTTGCAAAATCTGTCCTGTTGCAAAATCTGTCCTGTTGCAAGATTTGTCCTGTTGCAACACCTGTCCTGTTGCAAGGTCTGTCCTGTTGCACGATCTGTCCTGTTGCAAGGTCTGTCCTGTTGCACGATCTGTCCTGTTGCAAGATGTGTCCTGTTGCAAATCTGTCCTGTTGCAGAAGGTCTGTCCTGTTGCGACATCCTCGCGCGACCATCCTGTTGCCACGTCTGTCCTGTTGCAAGATCTGACCTGTTGCAAGATTTGTCCTGTTGTAAGATCTGTCCTGTTGCAAGATCTGTCCTGTTGCAGGGTCTGTCCTGTTGCAAGATCTGTCCTGTTGCAGGGTCTGTCCTGTTGCAAGATTTGTCCTGTTGCAAGATGTGTCCTGTTGCAAGATTTGTCCTGTTGCAAAATCTGTCCTCTTGCAAGGTCTGTCCTGTTGCAAAATCTATCCTGTTGCAAGGTCTGTCCTGTTGCAAGATCTGTCCTGTTGCGAAATCTGTCCTGTTGCAAGATTTGTCCTGTTGCAAAATCTGTCCTGTTGCAAGGTCTGTACTGTTGCACGATCTGTCCTGTTGCAAGATGTGTACTGTTGCAAAATCTGTCCTGTTGCAGAAGGTCTGTCCTGTTGCGAGCCAATGGCGCTGGTCGCCTCGCGCGACCATCCTGTTGCAAGATTTGTCCTGTTGCAAAATTTGTCCTGTTGCAGGGTCTGTCCTGTTGCAAGATTTGTCCTGTTGCAACATTTGTCCTGCTGCAGGGTCTGTCCTGTTGCAAGATTTGTCCTGTTGCAACAGTTGTCCTGTTGCAGAAAGTCTGTCCTGTTGCAAGCCAACAGCGCTGACTGCCTCGCGAACGCGCCGTACAAAGCGCCGCGCAAAACAAATGATAGAAAGCGGGCAGATTTTCCGGTTGCAAGATCTGTCCTGTTGCAAGATTTGCCCTGTTGCAAAATCTGTCCTGTTGCAAAGGTCTGTCCTGTTGCGAGCCAACGGCGCTCGTCGCCTCGCGCGACGATCCTGTTGCAACGTCTGTACTGTTGCAGCGTCCTGTTGCAGAAAGTCTGTCCTGTTGCAAGATCTGTCCTGTTGCAAGCGAAATAGTCGCTGAAGCGGCTAGAATTGCCTGCGCGAGCATTGTCGTACTGTTTGGCTCTGTTGCAATTGCACATTGCAAGGTTCTCTGCTGTACCGCGAACTGCCGCACTGTTCGCTTTTGCAAGGCTCTGCTACCGTGCATTGCCGTACTGTTCAGGCAAAGCCTGCGTTGAAGGCAGGCAGCAACAGGCGACGCTGGCCGTGCAGCGATTGATTTTCTGCGGTCGATGGATCCAAGCGAGCGAGCTTCTCTGCGGGACGCCGCTGGCGTCCTGCTGGCTTCCTTGCGCGCACGTGCTGAAGCGTCGCGTGGCGAAGTGCTAGCGAGGCAGGCGCATGCTGAAGCGTCGCGTGGCGAAGTGCTAGGGAGGCAAGCGTTTCAGACGGACGGACAGACGAAAGGCCTAGCTGGCATAGTAATGTAGATATACGTACTGTACTCGCAGGGAAAATGTGCGAAGTGAGACGATATGAGCTTTTCGTAGCTGCACGTGCGGAGGGGAGGCATGTGGACTGCATACAACAATGTTCGCCAAAACAAAGCAGTGTGCGTGTACTTCACGACAAGCACCCTCTACTTCCGTACCTTTAGAAGGTTAGAGTCAGAGCTAGGCACTCATTGTCCTGTTGCAAGATCTGTCCTGTTGCAAGATGTGTCCTGTTGCAAGATCTGTCCTGTTGCACCTTGCAAGATCTGTCCTGTTGCAAGATCTGTCCTGTTGCACCTTGCAAGATGTGTCCTGTTGCAAGATCTGTCCTGTTGCAAGATGTGCCCCGTTGCAAGATCTGTCCTGTTGCACCTTGCAAGATCTGTCCTGTTGCAAGATCTGTCCTGTTGCAAGATCTGTCCTGTTGCAAGGTCTGTCCTGTTGCAAGGTGTGTCCTGTTGCAAGGTCTGTCCTGTTGCAAGATCTGTCCTGTTGCAAGATCTGTCCTGTTGCAAGATCTGTCCTGTTGCAAGATCTGTCCTGTTGCAAGATCTGTCCTGTTGCAAGGTCTGTCCTGTAGCAAGGTCTGTCCTGTTGAAAGATCTGTCCTGTTGCAAGATGTGTCCTGTTGCAAGATCTGTCCTGTTGCAAGATGTGTCCTGTTGCAAGATCTGTTCTGTTGCAAGATCTGTCCTGTTGCAAGATCTGTCCTGTTGCAAGATCTGCCCTGTTGCAAGATCCGTCCTGTTGCAAGAGTTGCCCTGTTGCAAAATCTGTCCTGTTGCAAGGTTTGTCCTGTTGCAAGAGTTGTCCTGTTGCAACGTCTGTACTGTTGCAAGGTGCGTCCTGTTGCAAGATTTGTCCTGTTGCAAAATCTGTCCTGTTGCAAGGTCTGTCCTGTTGGAAGATCTGTCCTGTTGCAAGATTTGTCGTTGCAACGTCTGTACTGTTGCAAGGTCTGTCCTGTTGGAAGATCTGTCCTGTTGCAAGATTTCTCGTTGCAACGTCTGTACTGTTGCAGGGTCTGTCCTGTTGCAAGATCTGTCCTGTTGCAAGATCTGTCCTGTTGCAAGATTTGTCCTGTTGCAAAATCTGTCCTGTTGCAAGATTTGTCCTGTTGCAAAATCTGTCCTGTTGCAAGGTCTGTCTTGTTGCAAGATCTGCCCTGTTGCAAGTTTGTTCTGTTGCAAAATCTGTTCTGTTGCAAGGTCTGTCCTGTTGCGAGCCAACGGCGCTGGTCGCGTCGCGCGACGATCCTGTTGCAACGTCTTTACTGTTGCAGCGTCCTGTTGCAGAAAGTCCGTCCTGTTGCAAGTTAATGGCGCTGCGCTGACTGCCTCGCGCACGCGCCATACAAAGCGGCGCGCAAAACACATGCTAGAGAGCGGGCCGATTGTCCTGTTGCAAGATCTGTCCTGTTGCAAGCGAAATAGTCGCTGAAGCGGCTAGAATTGCCTGCGCGAGCATTGTCGTACTGTTCGGCTCTGTTGCAATTGCACATTGCAAGGTTCTCTGCTGTACCGCGCGCGGCCGCACTGTTCGCTTTCGCAAGGCTCTGCCACGGTGCATTGCCGTACTGTTCAGGCAAAGCCTGTGTTGAAGGCAGGCAGCAGCAGGCGACGCTGGCCGTGCAGCGATTGATTCTCTCGGTCGATCGATCGAAGCGAGCGAGCTTCTCTGCGAGACGCCGCTGGCGTCCTGCTGGCTTCCTGGCGCGTGCCTGCTGAAGCTTCGCGTTGCGAAGTGCTAGCGAGGCAAGCGCGTGCTGAAGCGTCGCGTCGCGAAGTGCTAGGAAGGCAAGCGTACTCAGACGGACAAAAGGCCTCTTTGGCATAGTAATGTAGAAGATGTAGACTTCGGCTGCCGTCATGTCAATACAGTATACACTCTTCCATCTAT
>JASAMZ010006195.1:0-20000 GCA_030248115.1 Linhomoeus sp. GSCO2_2 | reverse complement strand
TGCTCAATTTCAGTGTGGGGCATGACATAGAAGAGCAGATTCGCGAGGATGGACATCACTGCTTCCCTTATGGTAATGTAGCAGTGAGAGAACTCTTCCAAGTCGTCGTATTCACCACACCCCTGCTGCTGAATCAGGTGAGCTCGCGCATGTGAATTTATAGACAAACAGGCCATGCTTTTGAGCGGTGCGCCAAGCATTTCACAGCGTCACTATCTATTCTTCAGGTCAGCCTCTACTGGTTGGCGAAGGAGCGCTGGCTGGCCGCGGCCAAATCACCAAAGCCGTCAGGCATCAAGAAGCCCTATCGAAAGGTTTTGGTTATGACGGCCCTCAACTGGCTGCCCCATCTCCTGCTGTGGACTCTTCGTCCTGTCATCACCAGCCTGCTGGTGCTTCTGGGTCACCGCTCGTTGCCAGACTGGCGCCTCTTCTCCCAATTTGGACTGGCCAGCGACATGCTCCTCGCCGTCCAACTACACTTTCTATACTTGCGCCAGTTCCAGTACGTTCGACGGGGTCGGGGAGCCGTCCGCCGATTCGGGAAGGGGCCCATTCATGGGACGGTGGACCCTGCAGAGTTGGAGCGCCGAAAGGCGGACGTTAAGAGGAACTTCCATCTTCTCTTCGGTACGGTGGCCCTGAACCTGACCTGCGTCGGCCTGGTCATCTTCGACCGCTCTGTCGGCATCTGTGCCAGCCTCTTGAAGCAGGCAGCGGAGTTCTACGGGACTCTGCCGGGCTATTTCCGCCACGAACGCATCTTGTGGAGATTTTCGTTCAAACTCGACGCTCTCCGCACTTACTACGCCCCATTTGTCCACTTCTTCTTCGATCTCAATGGCACTCTCGGCATTCTTCTGCACATCGCGTTCTCGGAGCTGTTTCGCGAGACCTTCAAAGTCGTGTTTTACAATCGCCTCGCTAAGTTGTGGTCGAAATTCTGTAGGTGAAAGACAAGTTCTGAGCGTGTTGAGCTTTTCGAGTTCTACGCTGAGTGCTGCGTTTAATCGCCGATGCCCTGTCGAAGTGTTGTCAGCGGTGTACCCTGCCGTTCGTATTTTCAATTTGAACGTGCGAATCGAGGCCTAGACAGGTCGAGAGGTTCTAACGAATCGTCGCACGCTTCACTACGACGTGTAACAATGGTAAGACGGGACGTGAGGCAAGAAACCGAAGGCGCTAGTCCAGCCAACTTTATCGCGTCTGCCGGTGGCCGTCATCAGTCTGTCGGTAAGTGTTAGGGGTCGGGCAAGCATGTCATGGGCTTGGCCGCCGCCTTTGCAGTCGTTGGTCGTCAGAAGAGGCGCGGTCCACACCTCGACGAACTCTCGGCGCTGCAGTAATACATCAGGATAACTGTGACAGACGCACACCGTGCGTGACAGATGCCAGATCGGGAACACCGTGACTCACGATACTGTGTAGCAAATGGTGCATCAGTCTATATGCGGTGTAATCATTGACAACGTGTGTGTGTGAACAGTGGATGTCGAAATAGAATTAACATGCTGAGAGGTTATTCTGTGTGGTGCGGTTGACTGACAATCAGGAAACCGTGTGCCATAATTTGGTGAGCCACCAACAAAGCACTGAGCGTCAGCACAGTCTTTAAACAAAGCCCCATGGATGTGCACATGGTGCAAAGAAGCATTTTCAAAATTCGTACATGCCAGTGTTTACAATGCAAAATCATGGACGTGGTAATCCTCCTCTAACATTTGCAATGCCCACCATCGAATGAGACGATGCAGTAGAAGTGGGTCCATGGTACTTCTCTAGCTGGAGATGCTTGACTCTGTGAAGCAAATGGTGCACCGATGTACATGGGGTGTAATCATTGACAACGTTTGTATGTGAACAGTGGATGTTGAAATGGAATTAACATGCTGAGAGGTTATGTTGTGTGGTACGGTTGACTGACAATCAGGAAACCATGTGCCATAATTTGGTGTGCCACCAACAAACCACTGAGTGTCAACACAGTCACTAAACAAATCCGCATTGATGTGCACATGTTGCGAAGAAGCATTTTCAAAATTTGTACATGCAGGTGTTTACAATGCAAAATCATGGACGTGGTAATGCTCTTCCAACGTTTGCAGTGCCCACCATTGAATGAGACGATGCAGTAGAAGTTGGTCCATGGTACTTCTCTAGCTGGAGATGCTTGACTCTGTGTAGCAAATGGTGCACCGATGTACATGGGGTGTAATCATTGACAATGTTTGTATGTGAACAGTGGATGTCGAAATGGAATTAACATGCTGAGAGGTTATGTTGTGTGGTACGGTTGACTGACAATCAGGAAACCGCGTGCCATAATTTGGTGTGCCACCAACAAACCACTGAGTGTCAACACAGTCACTAAACAAATCCGCATTGATGTGCACATGGTGCGAAGAAGCATTTTCAAAATTTGTACATGCCGGTGTTTACAATGCAAAATCATGGATGTGGTGATGCTCTTCCAACATTTGCAGTGCCCACCATTGAATGAGACGATGCAGTAGAAGTGGGTCCATGGTACTTCTCTAGCTGGAGATGCTTGACTCTGTGTAGCAAATGGTGCACTGATGCACATGCGGTGTAATCATTGACAACGTTTGTATGTGAACAGTGGATGTCGAAATGGAATTAACATGCTGAGAGGTTATGTTGTGTGGTACGGTTGACTGACAATCAGGAAACCTTGTGCCATAATTTGGTGAGCCACCAACAAAGCACTGAGCGTCAGCACAGTCTTTAAACAAAGCCCCATGGATGTGCACATGGTGCAAAGAAGCATTTTCAAAATTCGTACATGCCAGTGTTTACAATGCAAAATCATGGACGTGGTAATCCTCCTCTAACATTTGCAATGCCCACCATCGAATGAGACAATGCAGTAGAAGTGGGTCCATGGTACTTCTCTAGCTGGAGATGCTTGACTCTGTGAAGCAAATGGTGCACCGATGTACATGGGGTGTAATCATTGACAACGTTTGTATGTGAACAGTGGATGTCGAAATGGAATTAACATGCTGAGAGGTTATGTTGTGTGGTACGGTTGACTGACAATCAGGAAACCGTGTGCCATAATTTGGTGTGCCACCAACAAACCACTGAGTGTCAACACAGTCACTAAACAAATCCGCATTGATGTGCACATGTTGCGAAGAAGCATTTTCAAAATTTGTACATGCAGGTGTTTACAATGCAAAATCATGGACGTGGTAATGCTCTTCCAACGTTTGCAGTGCCCACCATTGAATGAGACGATGCAGTAGAAGTTGGTCCATGGTACTTCTCTAGCTGGAGATGCTTGACTCTGTGTAGCAAATGGTGCACCGATGTACATGGGGTGTAATCATTGACAATGTTTGTATGTGAACAGTGGATGTCGAAATGGAATTAACATGCTGAGAGGTTATGTTGTGTGGTACGGTTGACTGACAATCAGGAAACCGCGTGCCATAATTTGGTGTGCCACCAACAAACCACTGAGTGTCAACACAGTCACTAAACAAATCCGCATTGATGTGCACATGGTGCGAAGAAGCATTTTCAAAATTAGTACATGCCGGTGTTTACAATGCAAAATCATGGACGTGGTGAAGCTCTTCCAACATTTGCAATGCCCACCATCGAATGAGACAATGCAGTAGAAGTGGGTCCATGGTACTTCTCTAGCTGGAGATGCTTGACTCTGTGTAGCAAATGGTGCACTGATGTACATGCGGTGTAATCATTGACAACGTTTATATGTGAACAGTGGATGTCGAAATGGAATTAACATGCTGAGAGGTTATGCTGTGTTGTGCGATTGACTGACGATCAGGAAACCGTGTGCCAAATTGGTGTGCCACCAACAAAGCACTGAGTGTCAACACAGTCACTTTTTTTATAAACAAATCCGCATTGATGTGCACATGGTGCGAAAAAGCATTTTAAAAATTTGTACATGGCAGTGTTTACAATGCAAAATCATGGACGTGATGATGCTCTTCCAACATTTGCAGGGCCCACCATTGAATGAGACGATGCAGTAGAAGTGGGTCCATGGTACTTCTCTAGCTGGAGATGCTTGACTCTGTGTAGCAAATGGTGCACTGATGTACATGAGGTGTAATCATTGACAACGTTTGTATGTGAACAGTGGATGTCGAAATGGAATTAACATGCTGAGAGGTTATGTTGTGTGGTACGGTTGACTGACAATCAGGAAACCTTGTGCCATAATTTGGTGCGCCACCAACAAAGCACTGAGTGTCAACACAGTCACTAAACAAAGCCGCACGGATGTGCACATGGTGCGAAGAAGCATTTTCAAAATTAGTACATGCCGGTGTCGAATGAGACAATGCAGTAGAAGTGGGTCCATGGTACTTCTCTAGCTCTAGATGCTTGACTCTGTGTAGCAAATGGTGCACCGATGTACATGGGGTGTAATCATTGACAACGTTTGTATGTGAACAGTGGATGTCGAAATGGAATTAACATGCTGAGAGGTTATGTTGTGTGGTACGGTTGACTGACAATCAGGAAACCGCGTGCCATAATTTGGTGTGCCACCAACAAAGCACTGAGTGTCAACACAGTCACTAAACAAAGCCGCATGGATGTGCACATGGTGCGAAGAAACATTTTCAAAATTAGTACATGCCGGTGTTTACAAAGCAAAATCATGGACGTGGTGATGCTCTTCCAACATTTGCAGTGCCCACCATCGAATGAGACAATGCAGTAGAAGTGGGTCCATGGTACTTCTCTAGCTGGAGATGCTTGACTCTGCGTAGCAAATGGTGCACTGATGTATATGCAGTGCAATCATTGACAACGTTTGTATGTGAACAGTGGATGTCGAAATTGAGTTAACATGCTGAGATGTTATGCTGTGTTGTGCGATTGACTGACGATCAGGAAACCATGTGCCAAATTGGTGTGCCACCAACAAAGCACTGAGTGTCAACACAGCCACTAAACAAAGACGCATGGATGTGCACATGGTGCGAAGAAGCATTTCAAAATTTGTACATGCCGGTACTCATTTATTTCGCGTACTCATTTCGGTACTCATCTGGCATATTTATTTCGTGCTCTTTATCTTCTTGCTTTGATCGTTCGGTGTTTTACCAATGGTAACATGCTGCGTTCGCTGAGTTCCTTTCACCGTGTTCTAATGATGTGAACATGCTAACAGGTCCTTCGGTGTTTTCTGCATTCCAACACGGCGTGCTTTTGACGAAATATCTGTCACGTCAGATCTGTCACTTGCAAATCTGTCACAGTTATCCTGATACATCCGTTCAAGCAAGACGAGAAACCTAGCGTCGACATTACACAGCACAAATTCCGTAGGCGAAATCACATCATAGAAATCTTGTGAGGCGCCATAGTTATCAAGTACTAGAGCCTTTAGCCCGTAGGAGAATCTCTATGGTAAATAGCCCATGGGTAATCAGCCTGTAGGACATTTGAGATAGCTCTCAAGTCATTTGACAATGTGCCCCTGCCAGTGCCTACATTTACTACTGCACCAGCTCCCATGCCTGTGAATACACAATAGACAATTGGCTTTAGCCCATAGACATTTGGGTTTAGCCCGTAGGACAGTTCAGAAAGATCTCAAGTCATTCGACCTCGCGCCCCTGCCACTGCCGACGTTTAGGCTCGCACCAGCTCCAGTGCCTGTAAATACGCAGTAGACGCTTGGCTTTAGCCTATAAACATTTGGGTTTAGTCCATAGGACATTTCAGATAGATCTCAAGTCATTTGACCCTGCGCCCCTGCCAGTGCCCACATTTAGGTTCGCACCAGCTCCTGTGCCTGTAAATACACAATTGACACTTGGGTTTAGCCCGTAGGCAGTTGGGTTTAGCCCACAGGACATTTCAGATGGATCTTAAGATAGATCTCAAGTCATTCGACCCTGCGCCCCTGCCAGTGCCCACATTTAGGCTCGCACCAGCTCCTGTGCCTGTAAATACACAATTGACACTTAGGTTTAGCCCGTAGACAGTTGGGTTTAGCCCGCAGGACATTTCAGATAGATCTAAAGTCATTTGACGTAGATCCAGAATAGTTTGATGCTGTGTCCCTGCCAGTGCATGCAGTGCCTGCGAATACACTTTGGAGTCTCCCAGCGACAACTCCATAGTGAATGGTGACACTCTAAAGTGCTATTGGCGCGAAATCAAACGTCAGTCGCGCGAAATCAAACGTCAGTCGCAGCGTGTGGTGCCTTCTGTGCTCAGAATGTACTGGCGCAGTTGGTATTTGCAAAATATTTTGGAATTTAGACAGCGACCAAAGTCGACAAACCTTCATGCAAAACTACAGGCTATGACGGTCAGTTTAAGCCATAGATCATCGCGAACCGACAACTGTGTCTAGAGATATGGGGTTCACAGATCCACAAACAAACAAACAAACAAACACACGGACAGAGTTAGGCGCCTTAGTAATAAGGACTAGAGCCTTTAGCCCGTAGGAGAATCTCTATAATCAGTAGCCCTTTGGAGTCTCACAATGACAACTCTTTAGTGTTAGCCCTTAGACAATTGGATTTAGCCCTTAGGACATTTCAGATAGGTCTCAAGTCATTCGACCCTGTGCCCCTGCCGGTGCCTATGTTTATGATTGCACCAGCTCCCATGCCTGTAAATACACAATAGACACTTGGGTTTAGCCCATAGACAATTGGGTTTAGCCCGTAGGACATTTCAGATGTATCTCAAGTCATTCGACCCTGTGCCGCTACCAGTGCCTACATTTAGGATCGTACCATCTCCCGTGCCTGTAAATACACAGTAGACACTTGGGTTTAGGCCATAGACATTTGGCTTTAGCCCGTAGGAGATTTCAGATAGATCTAAAGTCATTTGACATAGATACAGAGTAGTCTGATGCTGTGCCCCTGCCAGTGCATGCAGTGCCTGCGAATACACTTTGGAGTCTCACAACGACAACTCTTTAGTGAATGGTGACACTGTAAAGCGCTTTCGGCGCGAAATCAACCGTCAATCACAGCGTGTGATGACTTCTGTGCTCAGAATGTACTGGCGCAGCCGATATTTGCGAAATATTGTGGAATTTAGTCATCAGCCAAAGTCCACAATAGGAGGTGCACAACTACGTGTTATGACGGTCAGTTTAAGCTATTGATCATCGCGAACCGACAACTGTGTCTAGAGTTATGGCGATAACAAACAAACAAACAAACAGACGGACAGAGTTAGGCGCCATAGTATATAGGACTAGAGCCTTTAGCCCGTAGGAGAATCTCTATGGTCAATGGTGTTGGGTTCAGCCCATAGACAATTGTGTTTAGCCCATCGGACATTTCAGATAGATCTCAAGTCATTCGACCCTGTGCCACTGCCAGTGCCTACATTTGGGATCGCACCAGCTCCCATGCCTGTAAATGCACAATAAGCACTTGGGTTTAGCCTGTAGACAATTGGGTTTAGCCAATAGGACATTTCAGATAGATCTTAAGCCATCTGACACTGTACCCACGCCAGTGCCTACATGTAGGCTTGCACCAGCTCCCGTGCCTGCAAATACACAGCAGACACTTGCCTTTAGCCCGTAGACATTTGGATATAGCCCGTAGAAGATTTCAGAAAGATCTAAAGTCACTTGACATTGTGCCCCTGCCAGTGCCTGCCATTAGCACTGTGCCACATCCCGTGCCTTGAAATACACCTCAGGGTCTAACAGCAATGACACTGTAGTGAATGACGACACGACAGTGCGAAATTTCCGCGAAAATGGCCCCCAGGCACTCTTTAGTGCTCAAAATGTACTGAGCAGTCGATATTTTCGTGATTTTTGTGGAATTTAGACATCGGCCAAAGTCCACAATAGGAGACGTTCTATTCCAGGCCAAGGCGGTTCTTTTGAGCTATAGATCGCCAGAATCCATCAACTGTGTCAAGAGTTCTCGTGTTAACAAACAAACAAACAAACAAACAGACAAACAGACAGACACACTCTATGGCGCTTAGTATATAGGATGTAGGTTTAATTGTGGCACCTCACAAGAAACATTCCTGACAGTCAGGGAGGGTTGGGTTACGGTATTGAGGCGCTGACTGTTAAACACAAGTATGCAACCTGCGGAGAGTACAGTATTTTACTTGCCCGTTCGATTCTAACTGAAGAAAACCCGTTCCGGCCCAAATGGGCCGGAACGGAAAGAAATTTTTATTTTGCTGGGTTTTTCGTGTTTGTCCGGAAATTTCCTAGCAAGGTCAAAAGTGAAAAATTTCGGTGGTTTTTTTGCAAAATTTTTTTAACTCTCGTTGGGTTTTTTTGTCTCCACCCCCTGGCGGCCGAAATGCGAACAAGCTGTGTGTGTAAAAAGTTCAACCTATACTTTGTGTCTGTCAAATTTTGGTGAACAGTATAGTGAACTTTGTACACATCGTTAGCCGCATCTGGAGAAAGTGTCTTGAGAATGTGTACCTTAATGCCAAGTGCAGCTATCCCCACGATACGGTTGTCTGTACAGCTGATCTGAAGCTCAGTGATATCGCCGCGTTCGCTATATGTTATCGGCATGATACGACGCCGTTTATCTGATGTTTCCTACATGTGTGAAAACGTCACATCCAACAAAACAACTTGCCAAAAGTTTGGTGCGAGCGAATTCCTTTGTTCAGCGTACGCATTTCTGTTTCCGAGTGCACATTCATCATTATCATCAATAAACAGCTGTTCTGGCCATCAGACGAAAATCTCGATTATAACATTTATTTAAAATTCTAATTCTAAATATCTCGAAGTTGGAATTTATTAAAAATGTAAACCTATGTCACAAATTCTTATTGGCATACGGCCTTTCCATTTCTGCGTTCCAATTCGTCAAAAAACGACGTTCTATTTTGTTGATTTAAGGAGTTTTGAAAAATAATCACGTATTTCTTTTAAATTCCATATTTGCAAAAAATTTCTCTTGCATTACAAATTATCCGCAGTCCATGCTCCTTCCATTTCTGAAGAAATTTCGCCGCTATATCATCAGGTGAAAAGGTCGATTTTCGACATTTCCATATTTTGATTGAAAATATCTCGAAATTGCAATTTTCAAAAACTGCAAAACTATGTCACAAATTCTTATTGGCATACGACCTTTCCATTTCTGCATTCACATTCGGCAATAAACGACGTTGTATTTTAGTCAATTTATGCAATTTTGACAAATAATCACGTATTTCTATTAAAATCCACATTTGCAAAAAAATTCTTTTGTGTTACAATTATCCACGGTCCATGCTCCTTCCATTTCTGAAGAAGTTTCGCGGCTAGCGCGTCAGACGAATAAGTCGATTTTCGACATTTTCGAATTTTAATTGCGAATATCTCGAAAATGCGAAATTAGCAACACAAACGGACACCGGATCCGTACTCAGCGACCTCGACTCTACTTGACCACATATGTCACATATTTTACTTCGGTGCCACGGACGGACACACAGACAGACAGACAGACAGACATTGTCATCCGTATATATACACCTCGCCGCGCTGAGGCGCGGCGAAAAAACCGAGCAAGTCCTATCGCGCCCACCAAAACTAGCAAGTTAGACTAGATGAATTACAGTTGTGTTCCGAAGATTCGCGCCGCGGCCACGGTTCGGCAAACAAAATTCCCAACAAGAGAAAAATTATTTTTGGCAGTTTTTATTTAGCGAAAAATCTTGCAAGGTAATTTCCGAAAAATTCCGTTCAAAAAATTCCAACCAACAGCTCGTGCAACGGGTCTTCTTCAGCTAAGCATTGAAGATCGTGCCAGTGCCAGGTCAGGTGCAACTACCGTCGTAAGCGTACTACATTAACTTCAAGAATGACCAGTGTGCAGCCGCTAGCCGAAACTTCTGAGCTGACTCCAACGCAAGAGAACGAAACAGGTTAACAGGCTCGATTTTTGTGAATTCTTTTGCCCTCTTCGATTGGCTTGTCGGTACTGGTTGCCTCGTTCACGTTCAGCGTCAGCTCAGCCTCCAGAAACGTGTGAGAGGAGGTGGAACTTCTTGCGAGAGCTACCCCTCCACCTGCAGCAGAAGGTCGTCTCCAACCTCAACGTGCAGCAGTGGGCCTCATTGCCGTTCGTCTGCAGAGAGTGGCGACGGCTCTGCCTCCACGGTGGCGCCTGGCAGATCAGAGTCGTCGAGGCCGAGTTTGGGTCGTGTGAAGGTGCTGCGTCGTCGCTGAAGACGACCACCGCCCATGGGCAGAGCTGTTCCTTCAAACTGGACGACCCTTTGGGTGGCCCGTTGGAGTGGCTGAAGGAGCGCATCCAGGTTGAAGAAGAAGATTACTGGCGTCCCCCTGTCTTCCCCAAAGTTGACCTGGCGGAGGTGTCGAGACTGTGCGGCCGCTGGGCCTCACTTGAGCAGCTCAGCGTCCACACCTACTGTAAGAAATGTTTTCTTCGCCCGGCCTGAGGCGGGCGACACCACGAGAGCTCGGCGTGCGTGCGTTCGTGCGTCCGTCGTCCGTGCCGTTTGTCACGCCCTCAAATCTCGGTGTTGTAATGTCGTAGAGAGACAATCTTGGGCTCTATGAATAGGTCTCGACTGACTGATCATTGGTCCTCTCCATGGTCGAAACGGAAAAATTTGAATTTCGCGAGTTACAGTAATCCAAAGGTCAAACAAGTTGCTTCAAGCTTTGTAATTCTACTGAGATTGCAAAGGCCCTTTCCGGTTTCATGATGCGTGTTTTGCTAATTGGCAGAATGTTTTGCATCTGATAAATGAGCTCGTCGAGAGCTTTCGAGCGAGCTGCGGTCCCTACGACTTCGAGGCGGATTACTGTAGCTTGCGTAATTCTAATTTGAGTGTCTTGACCATTCTACAGGCAACGTCATGATCGATGAGCGTAGACCTATCGAATGGCCCGAGATCATCTCTCAATGGCTATCCATCAGATCAGAGATCAGAGAGCGTTACGAACGTACGCACGCCGAGCTCTCGTAGCGGTTCGCCCGGCTAAGGCTGGGCGAAAAAGATCACACTCTTTACAATGTCGTTCAGAATACAAACTCCACTTTTTAAGAGCAGCACTTGTTATAACTGGAGCTTACCTAAATTTGTGTGACTGTTCATTAAACAAGTCGTCACGTTTCTCTAAATACCCATTTTATTTCAGTCTTGTCCAACATGGCGTTGAACAGCCTTCTCCAGAGCGTCAGCGAGTCTCAGAGGTGCAGCGGCCGCTTGCGATCCATTCGGTGGAACTGCGAGTATCCGTGGCGCGTTGGCCAGCCGCCGGAGTCAGTTTTGAAATGGGCGAGATCGATCTTTGGACTGCCGTCCCTGCGTTCGTTTGACGTCGGATTTGGCTGTTCGAAATTAGCTAACTACTGGCTGGATAGCCTCAGTGGATCGCTTGAGAAGCTCCGCCTGAGAGACAGTAGGAGGGTGTTTTGGTACGAGGTGAAACTTGAGCTGGCCCTCGTACCAGCCTTGAGAGAGCTTCAACTGGAGAACTACACGCAGACTGGCGCTTCGCCCTCTCTCCTCTACCGTCTTCCGCCCGTGGCGCCCAACTTGGAATGTCTGGTCATCGAAAGCTTTGATTTGGAGGAGGTCCAAGACGTCGCCACCTTCACCTACAGAGAATTGGTGAAGGCCTGTGGCCACTTAAAGGAAATTCGCGTAGACAACTCCTTTGTCTACGACTCGAAAGGTTACACAAAGGTCCCGGAGGACTACAGCTGGACTTTGGAGAGCGTCGAGTGGCCTGCCGACAGAGCCCCACTCAAAATCGTTCACGTGGGTAGGGCGGCTATGTTGTCTTGGGAGTTGGACTTCCGTCCCCAGAGACTCATTCTTGGCAACGTCCTCGTTATGAAGACGACGGAGATGGAGGCGGAGGAGGAGGCGGAGGATGGGGAGGAGGACGACGGCCGAACGCCAACCGTTTCTGAGCGCCCGACTCGGAGTCGTGCCCACACAGTGCACACTGTACCTGCACTGACGTCGTCGCGTCGTTTCGAGGGAATCCGCGGCTTCCCACCGTATCTGTCGAAGCAGAAGCTATATGACACAATGTAGTCCTTTCGTTTCGTGCCAGTGCGTTTAAGGAGTTGCAAGCCATGCATGCCACCGCTCTCTCTCTTTCTCTCCTTGGGATAGTCGATCGATACGTCGGCCGGATGCCAAAAGAACCCAGATCGGGCCACATACATACAGCTATCTACATACATCTGCATGTGCGTATGCAAGCGGCGCGTCGAGTGAATGACTAAGAGCGCGGCGCCTTCGTGCAGACAAGCGGAGATACCAGAGAGCGAACGATTCGCATCTATGAAGCACAAAGCCGGAAATGAATCACTTCACGGTGTGTAATCGTTCTCCTCTCAGGGACCATATTCTGAAATCCGAAATACCCGATCCCCAAAAGCGAAGGGTCGCGCTTAAATGGCTTATCAGTTCATCAGCGCGTTGAAACCTAGGTAGGCAAATTGCCGCGCACGATTCCACACGACATTACAAACGCGAATTATATCGCGGGTGTTCTGCAAGAAGGAGCCAAGTCGACATTTTTCGGTTTTCGAGTTTTTTGCAGGAATTAACTGCAAATGCACCATAGTTCATTGTGACAAAAACTTTGGAGTGCAATTCCTACAATACTCATGCAAATTCGATAGTAAGCAAAAGCCAGAAGGAGCCAAGTCAGAATGCCAGAAGGAGCCAAGTCGATCGTCCATAATTGTTACTAGATCAGAGCTGCGCCGACTCCAAATTCTTTAGCCAACAGACATGCCTATTCCCTTTCAGCATAGTAACACGTTGCGCGTTGTTCATTGGTCACTCAGAGCTGAGTCGACTTGGCTTTCTGTCAAGTCGACTTGGCTCCTGTTTTTTGGGGCAGTTTCTTAGGGCCAAATTTGTTCAAGCCCAAGTTGCTCTCTGAGGCGATGAGGCTCTGCTCCCATTTATAGCTCGATGTGAAGGCAACACATAGGGGTACTTAACAGAGCAGCGCCAAATGTCCAGCTCAACTGCGTGCTTTTATGTAGCCCAACGAAAACTTCAAAGGTTCATATCTCAAAAGTCTGAATTCATGACTTGGCTCCTTCTTGCAGAACACCCGCGATATGCAGACCAACTTGTCAGTCTAAACTTGTTGTGATTTTTCCACGAGGTGCGAGTTCTTCCTGTTAGAAGAACAGAAACGACAGCAGCCGAAGTACAATGGCGCTTGGGCGCGTTACTCAGCGGAGGACTGAAAGCAACACTACAGTGCTTGCCCCAATTTCGACCACCACTTTTAAACAAGGCGATTATAGAACACGACCCTGAAGGTCTCGCGAAACAACTCCGAGAACGCGATGTGAAGAAGGACGCCGAGCGTGCCGTTGAGATCGAAGAAGAAGTGAAGCAGCGGGATGAAATACGGACGGACATCTTCCTTGATTAGGGACGAAACTTTGCGCAAGATCGAGAGGAAGCGACGGCTATGGCCGGGCACCGTCCAGTAAAACATCCATGCCTGATAGATGAGACTGCTGCAGACGTCGAGGGAGCGGCCGAAGATCACGAAGCTGACACAGGTCAGGTTGAGGGCCACAGTGCCGAAGAGGAGGCGGAAATTCCTCCTAACGTCCCCTTTTCGGCGCTCCAACTCTTCGGGATCAATCGTCCCATGGATGGGGTCTTTCCCGAATCGGCGCACGGCGCCGCGTCCCCGTCGGACGTACTGGAACTGGCGCAGGAATAGAATGTGGAGTTGCACGACGAGAAGCAAGTCGCTGGCCAGTATAAGTTGAGAGTGCAATCGCCAGTCGACCCACGACGAGCTCAGCCCTAAGAGCTCCAGCAGGCTGGTGATTATGGGGCCAAGGATCCACAGCAGGAGATGGGGCAGCCAGTTAAGGGCCGTCATGACAAAGACCCTTCGGTAGGGCTTCTTGATGCCCGAACGCTTTGGAGACCTGGCCGCAGCCAGCCAGCGCTCCTTTGCAAGCCAGTAGAGGCTGGCCTGAAGAAATGGGTGCTCACGCGTCCAAAGGTTTACCTCGCTGTTTGTGAGTATTGTCTGATTTCTTCCCAATCTCATGTGTGACTTCACCTGATTCAGTAGCAGTGGAGCGATTGACACGATGACTCGGAAGAGCCGGTAGAGTGTTGGAAAACCATAAGGGAAACAGTGTCGGCCATCAAGTGCGATCTGTGCGTTTATGTCGTGATCTAGCTTGAGATTGAGCAACAGACTGGAGAGGCAATTGGCCATATCGCTGAAAATCTCCATGTTGTGGAATCGTATGGCGGTCTTGTTGACCGAAAGTCTCTTGAGCAGGTGCCGAATGTGGGCCAAACAGAACAAGCCGCCCAGCAGGCCTAGGGGCGTGGTCAGGTAGATGTCAATGCTTTTCAGCCACCAGAGCAGCCAGTCCCCCATCCCAGACTTATTCCTCATTTGATGGGCGCTGGAAGCGTAGCCAATAATGTGAGTACGACCCAGTGCCTTAATCCACATGGCGGGATCGGAAACAAAGCAGGAGGGTCTGAAGGCCCTGGCGCAGTAGAGCTCCTTCTCTACACAGAGACTGCCGAACCACAGCGCGGTGCCCTCCCCACCCTTGGCTTGGGCATAGTGCTGGGCTACAGACTGCTGGTGGCCCAGAGTGCTCACCAACTGCCGGCTGCACTGCCCACTGCTAGTCTGGTGTAGCAGGCCCGCGTCAACGCCTCACTCCGGCCAGCATTTCGCAGCAGGCAGCTGTAGAGTGCGCAGTAGTAAGGGAAGACGAAGTTGAATCTAGGAGACGGTTACAGCTGCTGCAAAGTAGAATGCAGCCACCACTTTGAAGAAATGGTTCACCTGAATCCCCAGCTGTCACCAGTGTAGGTGGCGTTCGCTGACGCCAGGACTCTTTGTGCAAAGCGTCGAAAGTCGGAGCCTCCATCGTGGTGTGGCCACCGACATGCAGCCAACGTCTTGTTGTTACGCAGTTCTCTCACAATGTAGCTGGCTTGTCGTAGGACTCTGGAAATGGCGCTCAGAAGCTAGACAAGCGGTGGGCTGGGCACATTCGACTTAGAAGGTGCCTTTCCAACTAACTAGGTACCTTTTCTCGCGGTCATCGGCTATGCCAACGACCTTGGCAGCCACAGCCATAGTGAAGAACATCGACAGCGTCGCTCTCATCTTCGAGTGGCTTCTCATCTAACGGGTGGCCGAAATAGTGACGGTGATACAGTACTCTCTCTCTCTCTCTCTACTCAAGTGGAAGAGATTATTTCCGAGAAGAAGGCCGGTCACAGAGAAGAAAGAGGCAGATGTTCTATCGGCTCGATGGGGGAGCCCAGGGACTGACGGAATGGAAAGGAGGTCGGTCTGTCAGTTCATCAAAACAAAACTGTCGTCACAGAGGCTATCAGTATGCCTTTTCTATTAGCTCGCCTTGTAGGTAATGGAGTGCCGGGGGCAACCATGGTCGAGCGGCCGTTGTCACCTGCTTCGAAACGTCAGTAGTACATATTTATCGCCATCATTCCGGCGGTGAGACGTTTTGCTTGTGCGTCCAGCAAAGCAGGTCTCTGTACGGTACACAAATATCACGACAATTGACCCAACCGGAACATTGGCTTTCTTCAGCTCATCTTCTGCATGCTAATGACACAGTCAGAGTGTGAGAAAAATTCATGACAGTTTTCTCAGAAAGATACGACGAAAGAAAGAGAGAAGCGAAGCAACGAAGGAAGAAAGAACATTCACACCAACAGCTCCTGTGCCACTGTCGCTCTTCGCACTGGTGGTTTCACATCAATCACTCTCCGTCGCTGTGGTTCAGAAGCAGGGTTTCTCCTCTGCACAAAGGTCAATTCCCAATCACTGTGTCGCTGGGAGGCCGCGGCGCCATTCCATATTGAGTTCATATAGTGGCAGGTCCAGACTCCGAGCGCGGCGCCGCAGGTGCAGCAGCAGCAATGGGTGCAGAAGACAACCAGAAGAATGGTAGTGGCTGTCGCTGGGGAACTAATTGTGCCAATAGTCCCTCTCCTAGTTTGAGTCTTCTTGAGATTGCCCTGCACTCTTGGACTTTTTGCAGTGAGCTGCCCAATTTCGTCTACGGTGGCTGGTTTCTTGAGTTCACATCTGTAAGATGCAGCGCAGGCTGCATTGCACATTGCTATACTCAGTATAACGCAAGTCAAATTCATATGCTAGGCTACATAATACGTGAAATGTGTGCGCGCCAAAGCACAACCTCGACTATTAATAAAAGATTATAACAAAGTTAATAAAAGTAATGTAAAACGCCAATAAGCCACTCCCTTTCCCCTTTTCTCCTCACTTCGTCTCCTCCTCCCCCCCCCCTCATCTCTCCAATCGAAGCAAGGCATGGAGAGAGGGACTTGTTGAAGTTTTTATACTCCACAAAAAGTGTGGAGTATATAGCGATTGTGCGCGAAACGCAGCAATTTGTTTGAGTAGTATAAGCTGATACTAGTCCCCTCCAACCAAATCAACATAAAATTAACAATTCTAATGAAGGAAAAATTGGCAGATGTTCATTATTAATGCAAAAATTTTGACAGTTGTGGGGGTCATCAATCAAACGTGGGTAAAGACGCAACACGCGTCACGCAAGGGGGGCGACGCGCGCCTAGTATATATAGCGTCCCCCTCCTCCCTCTAGGCAGGCAGGCAGGGTGGGTGGCCGCTGGCCAATCAGCGCGCGCGGCGGCTGCTGTGTGTAGCGTAGGCGCCAGCATGCCTGTAGTGCCATCCTCCCTCTCTCCTTCCTCCCTTTCTCCCTTGGCAGTCAAAGTGGAACGGGAACCGAGGGGCTACAGGTTCACAGGTATTTTGGGCTCCATCGGCAGGGACTCCTGCACGATTAGCGGAAGGGAGCCAAACGTCCGGCCGGCACGCTCCGCGTGAGGCCGGACGTGCATATCCCTTCAGAGTCGTCGTGGTCGTAGCCGCCGCCGCCCCCCTGCAAACATTGCGACGACGACGACAGCGAAAGGGCCAAACTGGAAGAATGAGAATGAGGCGAGCGGGGCGAGCGGAGCGGCGAAGGGGCGACGACGACGACGAGGAGACAAAGTATAGTGGCGGTTCATGCGCGCTTAGCCTTGCCTCTCTATGCGTTGGCCTATGCGCCTTATCGCGTAGTAGAAGTGGGCGCCGCGCGCCAGCGTCCACCCTCTCTCTCTCTATAAGGCGGCGGAGAGGGAAAGAGAAAGAGAGGGAGTGGGGCCCCCCTTCTCCCCCCCCCCCCCCCCCCCCCCCCCCCCCCCCATTCCAATATTCCCCCGGGGGGGGGGGGTAATGGGGTGGGGGGGGGCTTCTCTCTCGCGCGCGCGCGACGACGCAACACTGACGAACATCATGTACTAATGATGAGCCGAGAGGGAGGGAGGGAGCGGCGTCCGCCGCCCAATGGAAGACAGACATCTCGTTAGAATGGGGGGGGGGGCGGGGGGGGGGGGATCGAGAGAGAGAGAAGGGGCCGAGTCGGAGTGCGTGCCATGCACGCTTCATTGTCACCGCACCACTCGCACAACAAACAGAGGCGACCGCCAAATTCTCTCAATCGGTGGGCGGGCGAGCGATCAACAACAGGCAATCACTGCTGCCATCGCTCCAGCTTCCTTCGCTTCTTCCCGGCGCCGCCGCCGCGGAAGACGACCTTGGCCTCTTCTCGGCCCACGAACGGCGATCGCTTGAGGAGGGAGAGATAGGCGCCGCAGGTGGTCCGCTCAGAGCCGTCGTCCAGCCGAGTGGCCGAGCCTGCAACACGCACGCACGCACTGCGGTCTCTCGCATCCATGCCATTGGTGCGCGCGGGGCGCACTGTAGTCCACTGTAACACACTAGCACACATATTACATACACACACAGATGTTGGAATCTCTTTTGCAGCCCCATTTAGTTGTGCTGCGATCCAAATAAACGAAACAAAATTATGCCGTGTTCTTGAGCAAGGCTTGGACGACCTACAAAAATTTGCAAATCTGCATTCTACAAACTTCTATGCACAAAGGTTGATGTCGGCCGGATTTGAACCTGCGGCCTTCCGGTTGTCCGAACGTTGACCCCGATGTAGTGTGCTTACTCGTGAGCTTCGAACGATGAGTCATGCGAGTGCTATACGCACGCCTGGAGAGAGACAGTGTATTGAGCCGAGACAACTAACCATACGATGTGGAGTATGACTATATGTAGCTTCGCTTGTCGCTGAGTCCATCAGTTGCTCATTTGCGATTTGCCACGTTCGTTGCACGCCAGAGTGCTCCTAAAAGCAATGTAGCAGCGTGAATGCCAACAAACATGTTGGGAGGAGATTCTCTGACTCTCCAGCTAACTTGTCCGGACGACTGGGATGCCAAGTCGGCTAAATACGAATTCTTCTACCGTGGTCTGCCGCTCGACAATCGCACTGACTTAGTAGCGAAAGGGTATGTTTGCGCTCACAGCCATAACAGTAGCAACGACAAGTGGCCAGACATAGAATAGCGTTGTAATGCTTGTTGTTCGTTTCTGTAGCTGGGAAATCGCCCTGAGCAGCATTCAACTGCTGTCTCTGCCTTCTCCACACTATTTGGGTCAGGTCAAAGGAGTGATGATCCAGACAGTGAGCGAGGGCCGACATTCGGAATGGCAAACAATCAACTTGCCACCGGTCGTTTATGGAGCGACCGCCGACATAGCTGCTCATCTGATGCAGCATTTGCCCGTTGCCATTAGCTACAAATCCGACGTTCGCTTCGATGACAACGGTCGCATGCGACTGACTATACCCAAGGATTACCGAATGTACCTGCCAGAGAAGCTGTCTAGAGCGTTGCGTCTCTACGACAAAAGCCATTTAGCTGGTTTGGGTTTTATTCGGTTACTACTGTATTGTTGAATGCAACATGACACACGTAGACCTAGTCTAGACGCACCTACATGTATGTATGTATGTATGTATGTGTGTATGGTGTATGCCTACATACGCATGTGTGCCTAAATGTATTGTAGGTAGGTACAGTAGGTTAGGTAGGGCGAGACTGTCGCAGCTACACACAGGCGCCTTCGTCGAAGGCGGTCAACCCAAGAAGCAGGTGCTAGAGGGCGGTCAAACAGGCTTCTACCCGTCAGTGCCCAATCTGGTCGACGTGTCCCTCTCTCCGTGCTCGAGCGTGGTCAGAAACTGCCAGACGGTGGCCAGCCAGTGGACGGTGGACCTGCAGGGCCCCCAGCCTCAAGTGGTCATTCCCCGACTGGAATGGGTCGACTTTGCCGTCCCCTACGCTGACAATTGGAAGCTGAGCCTCTCCTCTCTCGAGTCGGGAGAAGTCCTGCCCCATTTGGAGGGAGAGTGGTCGCGGCCGGAGTTCCTGCTCACCTTCCTACTCCGTCGACGCCCGAGACACCCTCTGTGACGAGGACAACGCAGGCCGACCAACCCACTCTCACCATGCTAACTGAGGACGAAATTTTGGAACTCAAGAAGCTTTACTTATACTCAGATCATGCTTTCACTGGGGCTGAAAAGATTGAACAGAACAGTGAGAATGGCTCTGGGACGTCTGAAGGTCTCCAAGACATTCGTCAGCGTGCCCGACGCCATGCGTCGGATAGCCGAAGTCTGAACCACTCGACCAACTCCGTAACAGGGCCAGTGCCGGCCCAGACGACCAACGAGGACGCCCCGACCATCATGACGAGGCAGAGAGGGCGCCGCCACAAGGAATTGGCCAGCAACTGGGAGCCCGCCGTCCTGCGCCTCAACCAGCTGGTGCGTCTCCGACGTCAGAAAGGGCCCTTCGAGAAGAGCGACACCCCACAGTGGCTCAGCGAAGTCGACCGCGTGACGGGAATCAAGAATACTGTACCCGCTCCTTCCTACTACTTAGCTTCAGCGGCTAGTGGAGAACCACTGCTGGGTACCAGCCTCAGCGCGACCTAACCGGGCACGTCGAGTTACCTGAAGGGCAGAGCACTGCTCAAGGAAGGCGACATACTGCATAAGTCCTAGTCTGGCAGTCAGTTATATGAGTAA
>JASAMZ010006194.1:0-10054 GCA_030248115.1 Linhomoeus sp. GSCO2_2 | reverse complement strand
ATGTTGTAGTCTCTCCGTTCAGTTACCTATTGCTCAAGGCAAATTTAAGCTCCTCTTCTATCACAATGGCGAAGCTGAAGGCTGGAATCTGGTGTCTCTTCATGTAGTCTGCCACCAAGATGTCAATCATCAGAAGGTCGTTCTGAGTGAAACCCTCATTGGATCCAGGGTAGTAGGACTTGGGAATGTCTCCAGTCTCCCACAGTGGAGGGCTGCCTGGGTAGGTGGGGCTCTCCCCAGTCCACAGGACGTAATAGGTGATGGAGCCGTCAGAGCTGGGTAGCATACTGACGGATCTTGGCGCGATGCCAAATGCCTGGAACAGGACACGTTTGCGAACAGTAGAAGGAACACACTTCACACACGTACAGTGAGTAGCAATGGTATATTTCACCTGCAGTGAGCGCATTTTCCCGCGAAGTTCCTCAAGAGAAGTGGACTCTGTGATGATGCTCTGTCGATTGTTGGTGTTGGGCACCCAGATCCCTGCACAGTAGGCTGGGTCTGTCCCTCTGCCACCGTACACCTAAAGCGCCACTGCGACTGAACAGAACGTTCTCCAACGGTGGCAATGGAAGTGATGACATAACAGAGAACCAGTTCCCACCTGGTACTTGACGGCGATGAAGCCATCAGCCTTGTTTCTCTCATCCAGGGCTCCGCAGTCGTCGATGGGCGTCTGGTGAGTGTATCGGCTTTCAGGGGGATACAGCCCAGTGTTGTGCCACACGCTGACGTGACGCAGTTCACCCGAGGCGGCATAGAAGCCTGCCACATCCACAATGTAGAATCCCAGTGACTCAGAGGGAGCTTCAGGCGTCCCGAACTGCACCACAACTCGACCTCCAGAGTTCTCAATGTACTTGCTGGCAAACAAGGCCTGGTCTTCAGAATAGACAACCTGAAGACACGTCCAATTGGACACCCCAATACTACATTGCAGATAGTTGACGACACAGTGCCAGTTTCTCACTCACAGGTCGGACTTCCGTCAGGAGGAAGCCTTGCTCCTGCTGCTGCCTGGCCCGATCGACCAACTCCTCTTCAGTTAGCACGTTTCCACGATCGGTCAGAAACCGATACTTGGGCCCATCTTCGCTTGTAAAGATCGCCGCTTGCGTTGTCGCCTGGGTCTCGGGGTCGTAGATGATTTGCACGGTCTCCACGCGGCGTTGGGCCACCAGCACATTGGCTAGGTATACCTGGAAGGATGGCAACAAGCGATAATTCCCATTAGTTTTGTTAGCAACCTACCACTTCCGCAAGTGTTGTACGACTTAGACGGCATTCCAATAGTTATGCGCGCGTGATGTGCGTAATCCAAGTGTAGGTGTAGCCGATATTTGAGTGGAAGATACAACGCAAATTGTTTGCACTGTATGAACACCTGAGAGGCGCCTGTTGAAAATCACGGGGGCAGGCAGATTCATGTTCACAAAGATAGGACAACTACCTATTGGCCAAATACTGCAGAGCAGAAGTGGCACACATTTTACTGAAAGCGACTAGAATCGGCCACGACCCACAGTGGCAAACTCAATCGGATCGCTCGATGCGAAGATGGAGAACTCTTCAGCTTCGTCAGCCAAGGTTTGCAGTGAACTTCGATCGTATTGGCCCGGCGAGATCTTCTCAAAGAGATCGAAATCTAGCTGGCCTTTTGCCAACTGTATCGCGCTTAGAAAAGTAAGAAGAGGCGCGAACAGTTTCATATTCCTTTGTCTAACTTAATACAGCTGGGACACTCTCTTCGAAGCGCATTCAACTGTGGAAGTTTGGCGTGCGGCTTTTGAATCAAGTTCTGACTGATAAGGGCGTGTTCGCAAGGTGCAGGGTCAGTTTATCACAAGTTTTCGCAACCTGATGACTAAACTGGCTTGACAGTCTATTGAGCAGTATTTGCGTCACTGAATTCCTTTTGTGATGACCCAAGATAGTTCACCCAGTGTTGCCACCAAATTCCTGTTGAATGGCCAAATTCCGAATGGAAGCGAAGGACAGAGATTGGCTTGGAGAAGAAGACCAACTAACTAAACAATGACCCTTGTTCAGTGATTGGACCACTGTGATCATTTCCTAGCCTAGCAGTGGCCCATCGTCGTTCATCACTCATCGCCAACGTCTCTCTGTCGGGGTCAGCGCTCGTCTCCTGTTCATCATCGCGTCACAGATGGGGTAGCACTTCTCGGCGCAGCTCGACCCACTGCACTTGGAGGTGCAGGCGCGATATCTGGAGCAGACTTCACTGTCTTTGTAGTGCAGGTCAAGGATGGATTCCTCCCCCCCCCCCCCCCCCACTTGCCCCCTCTCCGCCCATATGCCAATCCAGGGGGTTTCAATGTCAATCCAGGCTATGGGGCACTCCCCCCCCCCCCTTGATGAATTCACTATGGTATGGTACATAACTTCACCGCTCTAACAACTGAAATTTAGTCACAAAATTAATTGATCATTACTATTTGCACTGTGCGTTATCTAACAACATGCGTTTGGTCTACTGAAGGCTAGCCCGCCTCCCCTTCCAAACAAGCTTCGGTATTAAAAAGTTGAGTTTGTATTCTGACTGACATTGCATAGAGTTGCGTTCTTTCTGCAGAGAGTGCGAGAGCTCATCGCCCGTATTGCTCCGCTTCACGAGCTCCCCCTTCGCAAGAGGGTATTGCTTAGCAATATTGATATCGCCCGGGATTTGGTTTTTAGAGCAAGAAAATCCCTCTTTCGAGCAACGCCTTTAAAAAGTGACAAAAACTTGTCAAAGCTTTGACAAACATATGACAGAGCACAAAAGAACGCACTATGAGCAATTAAGCCGTGTCGTAGTTCTGTCCATGGAGCAAAACGAAGTTTATTTTTCTTGGCGCGTGTTGTACGTAGCGAGCCTTGGAATGACGTGCCGAGTGTCGCTCTAATCGCGACATGAGCAATTCAGAAAGTTCCAGAGCAAAACTAAAACTACTGTTTCTGTGATGCGTGTTTTAGTCAATTACAAAATGTTTGCTGACACATGAAAGAGCACGCCGAGAGCTTAAAATTGACGTGTCGATTGCCGCTCTATGACGTAACACGAGCAAGTTAGAACCGTTTTGTGCTTTTGCACCTTCGGGTTACTGTAACTCACGAAATTCGAATTTTCAAGTTTCGCAAATGATCCGTGAGTCATGAGCTATCCACTGAGCTCGAGATCGTCTCTCTACGACGCAAATTGAGCGAGTTATAGCGATTTTAGTGTTCGAATCTCGAGAATGGCGTTTCCCGTGGTGCGTGTTTGCGTAATGTTAAAAATTGTTGCTGCCGCATGAAAGGACACGTCGAGAGCTTTCACCTGACGTGTCGACCGCCGCTCTACGACGTAAGACAAGCGAGTTAGAGCCGTTTTGCGTTTTCGCACCTTTGGGTTACTGTAACTCGCGAAATTCAAATTTGAGTTTCGACCAATGGGAGAACAAATGATCAATGAGTCGAGAGCTATCCAAGGTGCTCAAGATCACCTCTCTACGACGCAAGACAGACGAGTTAGAGCCGTTTTGCGTTTTAAACCTTCGGGTTACTGTAACTCGCGAAATTCAAATTTTTTAGTTTCGACCAATGGGTGGACAAATGATCAGCGAGTCGAGAGCTATCCACTGACCTCGAGATTGTCTCTCTACGACGCAAGTTGAGCGAGTTAGAACGATTTTAGCGTCAAAATGTCGAAAATGGCGTTTTCAGCGGTGCGTGTTTGCGTAATTAAGAAAATTGTTAATGCCAAATGAAAGAGCACGTCGAGACCTTTTAGTTGACCTATCGCACGCCGCTCTACGACGTAAGACGAGCGAGTTAGGGCCCTTTTCCGTTTTGACATTCGGGTTACTGTAACTCGCGCAATTCAAACTTTTGAATTTCGAAACCTCTTAGCTGAATGATCAGTGAGTCGAGACCTATCCGTAGAGCCCAAGATCTCCTCTCTACGACTTCCCAACGCCGAGATCCGAGAGCGTAACAGACGGACGGACGGACGGACGGACGCACGCACGCACGCCGAGCTCTCCTAGGGTGTCGCCCGGCTGAGGCCGGGCGAAAAAAGGGCGAAATATTCACATGACGGTTTGACTTATGGCTTTCATTGTGTTCAGGTCACTTAGCGTACAACCAACACGCTGCCGATTCTGACGGATCCGGAAAGGTGGCAAATAGAACCGCTGCCACAAGCAAACAGATGGCGAGCTTGATCTTTTCAGTTGCTATCAAATCGAATCGGATTGAGATGATGTTTACAATGAGCTAGTTAGAAGAAAGAGTGGAGCTTTTCTCGTGCGGTCTCACTTTTATACGTCGTTGGATGAGTCGACGTCAGCGATTTCAGCCGTTTTCGTTTTGGGACATTCGACCGCTTGTTGTTGTGTCTAGTTGTTTCTGGTCGCTCTGCGAGAGACACCGCTGCCAGAGATGCGCAAACAAATCACACGCTTCTCTTGTGTGGAAATACCCTTGAAGCATTCCAGAGACTGCGACACTGGACCAGTGAGCTTCTATGTGCATGCATTGAACCCCAATCCCATTGCAAAATGCATTTTGTTTCAGCCCCCAACCTTCCGCAAACATCATGCGTCAATGTCATGCACAGTAGCGGATCCAGGGGGGGGGGGGGGGCCCCGGTTGTGCGTCCGCCCCCCCCCATTCGGCCAAACCGCCCCCCCCCCATTCCCACTCCGTAGAAAAAAAAATTGCGCGGCAGCACCTCCAGAGCAAAAAATTTTCGCCTGCGGCGCTATTTTATAGCACTTTTGTACCAAAATAGGCCAAAATCGGCCAAAATTTTCGCCTGCGGCGCTATTCTATAGCACTTTTGTACCAAAATAGGCCAAAATCGGCCAAAATTTTTGCCTGCGGCGCTATTTTATAGCACTTTTGTACCAAAATAGGCCAAAATCGGCCCAATTTTTTGCCTGCGGCGCTATTTTAAAGCATTTTTGTACCAACATAGGCCAAAATCGGCAAAAATTTTCGCCTGCGGCGCAAATTTTTTTACGTTCTTTTATAGCATCTTGGTCCCCCCTGTGGCCTCAAAAATTCCGCCCCCCCCATTCCGAAATCCTGGATCCGCCACTGGTCATGCAATCGTGTCAGGATGCGCACTGAAGCACTCGGTTGGCCCATTGGCTGACATATTCTAGAGTATATCGACGGTAAAGAAGTGCTGTCGTCAAACTCAAAATTGGCCGCTCTGCGCTCCATTATCGAACAAGCGGGCAGAGCCCTCAGTGGAGGTTTACAGAAACGTTTCTTTGTCAGGCGATACAGAACTAAACTGTGAAGCAAAGCAACGGCTATAAACATCCGTCCACACACCAAACACTCTATAAACACACGAAGCAAGCCAAAACGCTAGCACAGTGCCGGTTTGCACTTTAAACTTCCAAAGCAAAAAGTGTTGCACCATGTTTTGGAAGGTTGGCGTTTTCGCCTCGCTCACCATTTGCATTGCCGTCGGAGGCGAGGTGGAACCCGGATTCAAATTTCGACTGACGAAGAAAGCGCTGGCCGAACTGGAGAGAGTACGGTATTTTCTATTAGTGGAAAACGTTTGAGTAGTCAACTACAGTACGCCGAATCGCGTCTAGGCCGGCGACGACTTTCTGGAGCACATCCTGACGCGCCGAATGTGGGACGAACATACCAAAGTGCACCACTTCGTTGCCACCAAACTTCCCAGCTACCAAATCTTCACTCGGCCTCAACTCAGACAGATTCTGCTGGTCCGCTACAGCAAAGGTATTACCTACCGCAGGTTAGTTACCACCATATAAAGCGGCGGGAGAACAAAAGCCACGTTGTCAATGTATCGTACCCATCACACTGCCTTTGAAGTGAGTAACATATCCTACGCCTACCCATCTAAGACACACAGGCTCTGGCATCCCTTTGGCGCAAGCAAATTCGCCTTGCATTTCAGGCGACGGCCTCAAGTTGAACTTCGAGGCGCCTAACAAGTTGTCCGTGATGCATGGCGGCTTGTCTGCCGTTGTCGACGTTGTCGTCAGAGACGAGGAGAATTGGAAGGTACCTAAGTTGTGCATAAGACGCCTGTAAGCAAGGTACACATCGGAATTACCCATCAGTCGGGCGTCAGAGTTACGGTATTCAGTGCCGTACAGTAGTTAACGCGGAGCGTTACATCGCAGGTACAGTAACCCACTTGTAGATCGGCGCGGCGAGAGTGGAAGTGGGCGATCTGAAGGCGAGTCTGAAACTGAGTCTGTCGACAACGGAGAGCGGAGTGCCCCAGTTGACGAAGGAAGACTGTTCCATACAAATCGGCAACCTCTCCGCCACTTTCAGAGGTGTCCCGATTGCTTAGTGAATGGCGTGGTTATGCAGATCAGATCGTTATGCACCTTGTTTGCCTTGCGATTTTCGCCTCGCCCCGCCTCAGTTTCTCTCTTATGTACACAACCTACAGTAGGCAGGTCCGCGGCGACCCCATAGATACTGGAAGAATTAAAGTGGTCACAATGATGTAATGCACACGTATGCAACTATATTTCAGGCTACGGACCTGAGAAGAACAAACTCTACAATCGCAACGCCAAAGTGAAGCTGATCATGGCAAAGGCTCTGGCCGAAGGGGTGAGATAGTCAGCAGTTCGTAATTGTAAATTCCCTGGCCAGTTTAGTCTACTGCTTGAACAGATTTCCACATCAACACAGCAGTCTTGTCATTGTACCACAATTTTTTCGCCGCGCCCCAGCGCGGCGAGTATATATGTTGCAGTCAATAGCCGTCTTCAGGCGATTGCCGTCTAGACGGCTATCGCCTGGTCGATCAGGCCGCGGCCGTCTTCTCGGGGAAAAGACGGCCATCGCCTGGTGCGTCAGGCGATGGCCGTCTTCTGCTCGAAAAGACGGCTATCGCCTGATGGACCAGTCAACCAACAGCCGTCTTCAAAATGAAAGCTGTCGCCAGCGCTAGCAGGGAAGGGGCACAGCCGGCCTGAGCAGGAGGTGAAGTAAATGGAGGAGTGTTTATTCCACTAACAGTTTGCACTAAAACTCGGCCGGCGTCGGGCCTGGCGGGTCTCAGCTGAGGCTTAGCGCGACCACCAACTTCAGGGCGCGCTCCGCGCGCCCTGAAATCGGTCACCGGTCGCGTTAAGCCTAAGCTTCGACCCGCCAGACATCGACGCCGACTGACTCTTGTGAACTGTGGGCGCAGGGCGAGCCTAAGCATAGCCTGAACTGGAAGGAATACATATACTGTGTAAGAAACTAATACAGAGAAAGAAAGACGGCCATCGCCTGACGCATCAGGCGATTGCCGTCTAGACGACCGCGGCCTGACGCCTCAGGCGCTTGCCGTGGAGACGGCCGCGGCCTGACGCAGCAGGCGATTGCCGTCTAGACGGCCGCGGCCTGACGCATCAGGCGATTGCCGTCTAGACGGCCGCGGCCTGACGCATCAGGCGATTGCCGTCTAGACGGCCATCGCCTGAAGACGGCCATCGCCTGTTACATATATACGGACGCTATTGTCTGTTCGTGGTTCTGTCTGTCTGTCTGTGTCACAAAACTAGACATGACGGTTAGTGCCACCCAATGGAGTCGAATGCGCTGAGTAACGTGCCGTTGTCCGTTTCTGTTGCTAATTTCCCTATTTTGAGATATTTACAATTAAAATACGAAAATGTCAAAAATGACACTTTTATTTTCAAGTCGTAGCGGCAAAGTTTTTGCTGAAATGGAAAGGGCACAAGACGCGATGAATTTGTGACATAGTTTCGGATTTTGGAATTCACCAAATTAGGGATATTTTCAAGGTTTTTGTCAAAATTCCCAAATTTCGACAAATTCAAACAGCTTATATTTCAAAACTTCTTTGCACCGATGTATCGAGCATAGTCTGCCAAGTATTTAGCAAATAGTTTCAGCGAATATAATTAACGAAATTTAGGATATTTTTAAGGATTTTGTTAAAATCCCCAAATTTCGACAATTTCAAACAGCTTAAATTTCAAAAGTTCTTTTCACGGATGTGTCGAGCATAGTCTGCCAAGTATTTATCAAATCGTTTCAGATTTTATAATCACGAAATTATTGATATTTTCAAGGTTTTTGTCAAAATTCCCAAATTTCGGCAAATTTAAACAGCTTATATTTCAAAACTTCTTTGCACCGATGTATCGAGCATAGTCTGCCAAGTATTTAGCAAATAGTTTCAGCGAATATAATTAACGAAATTTAGGATATTTTTAAGGATTTTGTTAAAATCCCCAAATTTCGACAATTTCAAACAGCTTAAATTTTAAAATTTCTTTTCACGGATGTGTCGAGCATAGTCCGCCAAGTATTTATCAAATAGTTTCAGATTTTATAATTCACGAAATTAGGTATATTTTTAAAGTTTTTGTCAAAATTCCCAAATTTCGACAAATTCAAACAGCTTAAATTTCAAATATTCTTTACATGGTTGTGTCGGGCATAGTCTACCAAGTATTTAGCAAATAGTTTCAGATTTTATAATTAACGAATTTTGCAACGGTGCCATAACCGTCCGCATTTGTGACCCAAAAGAAAAGGGCGTCGTCCCATTTATTTTTGGCTATATCTGAATAAGTGCCCCCAAGTTCTGAATGAGTGCCCCCAAAGTCTGAATGAGTGCCCCCAAATTCTGAATGAGTGCCCCCAAATTCTGAATGAGTGCCCCCAGTGTTCTAAGTGCGGCGTCTGTCTAATCACGGTATGGATAGAGCCGCGGAGCTAAGAATCTCGTCTGTGGGAGTCGTTACACCGTGTTCGTTCTCTACACCTTCAAGCAATGTTTTCCTTTGAAATCAGGCTATGCTTAGGCTCGCCCTGCGCCCACAGTGCACAAGAGTCAGTTGGCGCCGCAGTCTGGCGGGTCGAAGCTTAGGCTTAACGCGACCGGTGACCGACTTCAGGGCGCGCGGAGCGCGCCCTGAAGTTGGTGGTCGCGCTAAGCCTCAGTTTTCGACCCGCCAGGCGCGACGCCGACCGAGTTTTAGTGCAAACAGCAAGTGGAATGAACACTCCTCCATCGAATTCACCTCCTGCTCAGGCCGGCTGTGCCCAACAGGTTACTCACACGGCCGTGGTAGTAGCGCGCCTCTGGGTCCTGGGGGCACTCATTCAGAATTTTGGGGGCACTCATTCAGAATTTGGGGGCACTCATTCAGAATTTGGGGGCACTCATTCAGAATTTGGGGGCACTCATTCAGACCCAACCCATTTATACCCTCTTGATTCCAAAGTGAACCTGCGGCGAACATTCCTGATCCATTTATGGATCAGTACCCACCAATGCGCCTTATAGGCATCGATTGCCCAAGAATGGCACAAACCTTCTTTGGAAACTCGAGGTAACTGCGGCGAAACTCCCCGAAGAAATGCTCAACTTTATATTCTGACACACTATGGAATACACTCCTCAAATGGCACGAAACACTATGCAATGCCAATCAATCATCATCGGGTACCCAGTTTTTACTCCAAGCTTGTTTAAATTATTTTGTTATTGCTTTGTTCCTCCGCATAGTTTTGTTATTGTTCCTGTTGGTTTGCGAAAATTTGTTCTTGTTTTTGTTATTGTTAACAATTTAGGAACAATTGTACAATAGTACCTGCATGTAAATTCTTCCTGAGGAGATGGGATGCAGTGAGTCAGAAGCCTCTAAAACAACAAAATGTTAGTGAAGTCACACGGATTTCAAGTACGAAATTTGCTCTCTAAAAAATAATTGCTGTGTAGTCCTGTTGCTTTGACTGACCTTCCTAACGATAGGACACACTCTAGACTGTTATTGTTATTGTTTTGTGCCTGGGAACAGTGGAACAATTTCTTATTGTTCGTAAATTGTCAACAATATAGTGGTACCTACAAATTGTTGGTACTTCCAACCCAGATACAATTGACAAGGCTGCGGTGCGGCCAGTAACACATTTCAGATGGCGTGTCCTCGTCTGTCGATGGCTTGATGAACCTTAACGAATCCCGGTCAATGGGGATGCGCCACATCCGCGCCATGAGCAATATGTAAATGAACCAAAGCAATAACTACAG
>JASAMZ010006193.1:0-25685 GCA_030248115.1 Linhomoeus sp. GSCO2_2 | reverse complement strand
TGGTGCGCCACCATAGATATTTGCAATAGCCCATAGACAATTTCAGACTGTACCCCTGCCCGTGCCTGTGTTTACTTACACTACTGCTGTGCTTGTGAATACACATCAAACACGTTTGAATAGAGCCCATAGAAGTTGGGCATTGGCCATGATGATTTTAGATCGTGCCCCTGCCAACAGTGCCTACAATTAGCAGTGTACCAGTTCACGTGCCTGTAAATACACGTCAGGGTCTCACAGCGACAACTCTGTAGTAAATCATGACATGACAGTGCAAAATTTCTCAAAATGACCCCCAGGCAGTCTTTTAGTGCTCAGAATGTACAGGGTGGCGCATTTATCTGTTCCAGGTTTCGTTCGCTAATAACTTTCGCGTTTTTCAATGAAATTGAACCAAATTTGCACACGATATAGACACGTCTAAGGAATTTTTGTGTGTGAAGTTTCCGCTTGATCCGACTGGACTTGCCTGAATGGCAAGGGTTTATTGAGGACTTGTCAATTCTGTGCAAGGCGCGTATAAAAGAAGTAAGAACACGGACTTTGTGGCCGCCGTTCTAAAGTTTTCATGTTATATCGGGCCAAAATTTGGTAGCAACGTACTGGTTGGTGTTGTTAGTAAACTGTAAAAATTTCAGACGATTGGATTCGACGAACGAAACGAGACGCCACTTTGCGCAATGTCATGCTGCACATCTCAGCATTCTGCAAAGTTGTGGCACCCGATTTTCGGTATGATGTTGCACAAAGTGACATCATTTTCTGTCAATTGCGCCGAATTACCTGAAAGTTTCACAGTTCGTTAGAAACACCACGTAGTCTATCATGCCAAACTTTGAGCCTGGTACGGTCGCCACAAAGTTGGTGTTCTCACTTCTTGGCCCGCCGTGGTCAAAATTTGCAGAGCTTCAACTAACTCTTGCCATTCAAGCAAGCCCAGACGGATCAAGCGGAAACTTCACACACAAAAATTCCTTAGATGTGTTTATATCGTGTGCAAATTCGGTTGAATTTCAATGGAAAATGCGAAAGTTATTTGAGATCGAAACCTAGAACAGATAAATGCGCCACCCTGTACTGTGCAGTCAATATTTTCGTGATTTTTCATGGAATTCAGAATATCGACAAAGTCCACAATAGGACGTTTTGATCCTCGGTTGATGGCGGTTTCTTTGACGTATAGATCGTCGCTATCCGTCAATGCTGTCGAGAGTTATCGTGTTAACAGACAGACAGACAGACAGACTCTATGCCGCTTAGTATATAGGACTAGAGCCTTTAGCTCATAGGTGATTGTCCATAGTCAAACGAGGACTGTCATTAGCCAATCTGTTAAAAATGCAGTGCCCCATGGTGCGCCACCACTGGTCGCAAGATGCAGAGACCCATGATGCGCCACCACTTGTCGCAAGCCACTGGTCGCAAGACCCCGACACCCATGGCATGTCACCACTGGTCACAGCACGCAGACCCATGTCACACCACCACTGGTCGTAAGATGCATTGACCCATGGTATTTGCAATAGCCCATAGACAATTTCTGACTGTGCCCCTGCCAGTGCCTGTGTTTACTTGCACTACTGCTGTGCCTGTGAATACACATCAAAGGTGTTTGAATATAGCCAATAGAAGTTGGGCATTAGCCATGATGATTTTATCGTGCCCCTGCCAGTGTCTACAATTAGCACTGTGCCAGTTCATGTGCCTGTAAATACATGTCAGGGTCTCACAGCGACAACTCTGTAGCGAAGCATGACACGACAGTGCAAAATTTCTGCGAAAATGACCCCCAGGCAGTCTTTAGTGTTCAGAATGTACTGTGCAGTAGATATTTTCGTGATTTTCATGGAATTTAGACATCGGCCAAAGTCCACAATAGGACGTTTTGATCCTCGGTTGATGACGGTTCTTTTGACATACAGATCATCGCGATCCGTCAATGCTGTCAAGAGTTATCGTGTTAACAGACAGACAGACTCTATGCCGCTTAGTATATAGGACTAGTGTCTTTAGGCCGTAGGAGAATCTCTATGATCAATAGCATATGGGTAATCTGCATAGCATGAAGGAGATAACTCAATCATCGAATTCAGTGCACTGCAGGACAGTACCATTAGATCTCAAGTCGCTAGACCCTGTGCCATTGTCAGTGCCTATGATTCAGATCTCGCCATCTCCTGTGCCTGTAAATACACAATAGATGCTTGGGTTTAGCCCGTAGACAATTGGCTTTAGCCCATAGGACATTTCAGATAGATCTCAAGCCATTCGAGCCTGTGCCCCTGCCAGTGCCAACGTTTAGGATTGTGCCAGTCCGTGTGCCTGTAAACACACAGTAGACTCTTGTGTTTAGCCTATAGGCATTTGGGTTTAGCCCGCAGGACATTTCAGATAGATCTAAAGTCATTGACACAGATCTTAAGTATTTTGATGCTGTGCCCCTGCCAGTGCATGCAGTGCCTGCGAAAACACTTTGGAGTTTCACAACGACAACTGTGTCATGAATGGTGACACTGTAAAGTGGTTTTGGCGCGAAATCAAATGTCAATCACTGGGTGTTGTGCCTTCAGTGCTCAGAATGTACTGGCGCAGTCGATATTTTTGAAATATTTTGGAATTTGGAGATCGACCAAAGTCAACAAACCTTCATGCAAAACTGCAGACCATGGCAGTCAGTTTAACTATAGATCATCGCGATCTGTCAACCGTAGTGAGTGCTAGAGGGTTTACAGACAAACAAACACACGGACAGAGTTTTGCCGCTTAGTATAAAGGACAAGACAGACCTTGCAACAGGACAGATTTTGCAACAGGACAAATCTTGCAACAGGACAAATCTTGCAACAGGACAGATTTTGCAACAGGACAGATTTGCAACAGGACAGACCTTGCAACAGGACAGATCTTGCAACAGGACAGATCGTGCAACAGGACAGATCTTGCAACAGGACAGACCTTGCAACAGGACAGATCTTGCAACAGGACAGACCCTGCAACAGGACAGATCTTGCAACCGGACAGATCTTACAACAGGGCAAATCTTGCAACAGGACAGATCTTGCAAAAGGACAGATCTTGCAACAGGACAGATCTTGCAACAGGACTGACGTGGCAACAGGATGGTCGCGCGAGGCGAACAGCACCGTTGGGTCGCAACAGGACAGATTTTTCAACAGGACAGATCTTTCAACAGGACAGACCTTGTAACAGGAGAGACCTGGCAACAGGACAGGCCTTGCAATAGGACAGTCCTTGCAACAGGACAAACCCTGCAATGAACAGTGCCAGCCGACTCTGGAGGAGCTCAGCAGCAACAGCAGCAGCAGCAGAGGCAGCAACGGCTGGCAGCGCCCACGCCTCCTGCATTCCTACCACAGCAGCAGAAGAGCTCCTGCAGCCGGTCGTCAAGCATGGATACCCTCGCAGCTCCATCGTCAGTCCGAGGAGGCCCTCCGAGCAGCGACAGCGGCTTCAGCGGGGGCAGCCGTCGAATGTCGAACATCTCCGAATGTGAGTTCATCAATTGGTTTTTTTGCATTGTTCTTTCCTTGGTTGGCAGAAGGGCGCAATCAGTCACTCACCATTTGCAACAAGCTTGTTCTTTTCGCCGCGAGTACTCCCTTGGGTGTTTCAAGCCCTCTTCTTCTATTGGAAGATGGATCGATTCTGGTTTTGGTGCTCAGGTGTTTTTGTAACCCTGACCTAAATTTGGCTTCTTTCGATGCGCCCGCTAGACGTGCCATCCCATGCCCTCCTCTCACACTTGCATTGGATTATTAGCCCTCTGGCGCAGTCGACCCCGGGCCCGCGTCTCTATCCCAGTCTCAAGTGTCGCCATTTGCATTGTGATTGCACTCCCCCTGCGTCACGGTCAACTCATTGCCTCCGGCCCTTTGACGCCTCTCGCGCCACGCCTTTGAGGAGTCGTGTTTCCGCGCACGTCAAGATAGGGAGGAGGGAGGAAGGCGCGGGTGCAATTGAATCGGCCCAATTAGACCCGGAGAGTCATGGAAGAGCAGCAGGACTACGTCCCGTATCGCTTTTACGTGGGTCTGACGATACCCACCGCCCTTCCAGTGGAGACGACGGCGCCAGGCTACGGCTACGAGGGTGCGTATCATCGCGCGTCTCTTGTTGGTTTTATGTCCTCCGGCCCATTTGCGTAAGTCGGCCCGAGTCGAGTGCCCCATCCCCCCTCCCCCCTCTTGGCGCGCACACACGTCTTCCGTCCCCTTCGACCTCTGATGTGTGCTTGTATGTGCACCGCGAGCGTCACTCCGTCGGAATCTCCCTCCCCGACCGGCCATTAGGCGCCGCCGCGGATTGCCGCTTGAAGTTGAGGGTTGTGGGGCGGGGGGGGGGGGGTGGGACTGTGCTCTGCTTGCGTGACCGAAGGCCGCCTTGTTTGCTAGCCCGCCGCCACCCGCCGTCGCGTAAAATCGATAGTTTGGCACGCGCCCACGCGTATACGCCGCGTTCACATAGCGCCGAAGCCGCGCGCGTGTACCGCTTTTCATTCATTAGCGCCTCGCTGCCGCCAACCTGTTTACCGCCAGGCGGCGCCCTCTGTCGTCACTCGCGCGACGCTCAATGAAATTGGCAGGAAATGTTTGGCTCGGGGAGCGCCTCCCGCGAAGTGCTTTCCGGCCGTAGGCAGTGGATGGGGGAAGTTCCTCATTCATAACTTGGGAAGCCGTGGGTGCATTTTAGAGGGATGTGTGGTACATAAGTGAGTCGTTCGGCGGGGCTACGTGCGAGGAGAGGGACGCGCAGGAAACAAAGTCGGCAAAGGCCACACGGGGACTTTGAAGAGTTCGAGCACTGAAACTTGCAAAACATGTCAGCCAGTCAACTACGTGTGCATATCCAGGGTGTCTTTTAATTTAATAGCACATTTGGAGTTCGAATTTCTCAAACTAGGCATGACGAATCTTAGCGAAATTTTGAGCAGCAGTGGTCAACCGTTCGAACATTGAAATCCATGGTGTGAAAGTTGGAGTCAAATAACTCGCTGAGTAGTGTTCCGCCACAAGACGACGTTTTGGGAACGCTTTTTGAAAAAGCGTTCCGAGGCGCTTTGGCTGCCAAAAAGATTGGCTGCCAAAAAAAGCGTTCCCCGGCCGGTACGACTTTGGCGGCCAAAATCGGACCGGACGGGCCGGGCCGACCAAAACGCGTTTTGGCGGCCAAAATCGGCGCCGATTATGGCGGCCAAACGGGCCGCCGTGGGAGGTTCTGGTCACCAAAATCTGAGGGCAAATCACATTTTGGCCGCCAAAGCTGTCGCCGGGGCCGGCCCACCGTGGCACACTTTGGCGGCCAAAATCCGCCAGGCGGATTTTGGCAGCCAAAGCTGGGCCGATTTTGGCGGCCAAAATCGGCGCCGTTTTGGCCGTCAAACAAGTCTCTTTTAAAAAGCGGAGTGGTTTTGAGCTTTGAATTTTTACTGAGATTGTAGCAAGGCCCTTTCCGGTTTCGTGCAGCGTCTTGGACTCTCCTCGCGACTACACTTTTTGGAGTGGTCTTGCTACGCAACATTGGTATCGCTCGGGTTTAATTCTTTACACCAAGAAAATCATCTTTTCAGACTAAATTTAAAAAAAAGACACTGGAATCTAACGCAAAACTGCAGGTTAATTGTGAGCATGATTTGATGTTGGCTTGCAGTGAGCTCTTCAGCGATGTCAAGACCGCCGCTCTGCAACGCACGAGTGCCAAGATATAACAAACCAAAATCTGCAGTTTTATCGCGTTTTGGTTACTGTAGCCCTCTCATTGACCTTTTGAAACTTTTTGTTGTCGGATTCTTGCTCAGGAGGTCGAGCGCTTCATTTTGATATGCAATTCGACTAGGTTCGATGAAGTTTTGACTTTTCGCGGACATTACTTCGGGGTACTGTAGCGCGCAATTTTTAAAACGTGCTATTATTTCGACGTCACAGTTCGCGAGAGTAGTCCGAGGGCTACTCGTCGATGTGCCGAACTCAACCCAGCGACGTCAGACAAGCGAGTTATTAAGCCCGAAGCAAGCGTGTCGTTTCTCAGTTTTCGACGCGTTTTGGTTACTGTAGCTCTCTGTTTAAACTTTTAAAACTTTTTGTTGTCGGATTCGTGCTCAGGAGCTCGAGCGCTTCACTTTGATATGCGATTTGACTAGCTTCGGTCAACTTTTGTCTCAAAATGGACCTCACTTTGGGATACTGTAGCGCGCGAGTTTGAAAACTTATTTCAGTTTTGAACACTCAGATGGCGGGAGAAGTCCGAGGGCTACCCGTCGATGTGTCGAACTCAACCCAGCGACGTCAGACAAGCGAGTTATTAAGCCCGAAGCAAGCGTGACGTACGTACGTACGTACGTACGTACGTACGTACGCACGCACGCCGAGCTCTTGATATGGTTCGCTCGGCTGAGGCCGAGCGAAAAAATGTGCTAGTCTGCACGTTTGGCTGCCAGTCTGCGGAACGCTTTTTTTTTTCCTGGCAGCCAAACTTTTTGGCGGCCAGTCTGAGGAACGCTGGGGGAACGCTTTTTCGCGGAACGCTACTCAGCGAGATATTCACGTTTCTCCGAAGTTTGAACAACCGTTACTCCTGCTCCAAACGACCAACCGATTCAAACTTAATTAGTAGCCCTTTATGACACACGTGCACACATAAATTTTTTTTTCTTGGAAGGCAGCACACATTCAAGATTTGGGCCGGCCCTCGGCTGCGTGTGCAAGGATCTTGCACACATTCCAAATCTGGGCACACATTATTTCGGCCTTGCACACATTCCTGATTTCTTGCACACATTCTCGATTCCGTGCACACATTCCTGGATCCTTGCACACATTCTTGGATGTCTGCACACATTCTTGGATGTCTGCACACATTCTTGGATGTCTGCACACATTCTTGGAAGTGTGCACACATTCTTGGTGGTGGGGGGACTCTGGCACACATTTCTGGGGTTGGGGGGACTCTGGCACACATTCTTGGTGTAGGGGGACTCGGGCACACAATCTTGGTGGTGGGGGACTCCTGCACACATTCTTGGTGTTAGGGGGACTCTGGCACACATTGTCAGTGTCAGGGGGACTCCTGCACACATTCTTGGTGGTGGGGGGACTCTGGCACACATTTCTGGATTGGGGGACTCTAGCACACATTTCTGGGGTTGGGGGGACTCTGGCACACATTCTTGGTGGTGGCGGCACTCTGGCACACATTTCTGGGGTTGGGGGGACTCTGGCACACATAATTGACTCTGGCACACATTGTTGGGATTGGGGGGACTCTAGCACACGTTCTCAACTCTGGCACACATTGTTGGGGTTGGGGGGACTCTGGCACATATTATAGGGTTTGGGGGGACTCCTGCACACATTCTTGACTCTGGCACACATAATTGGGGTTGGGGGACCTCCTGCACACATAATTGACTCTGACACACATTTCTGAGGTTGGGGCACCTCCTGCACACATAATTGACTCTGGCACACATCATTGGGGTTGGGGGGACTCCTGCACACATAATTGACTCTGGCACACATTCTTGGGGGTAGGGGGACTCCTGCACACATAATTGATTCTGGCACACATTATTGGGGTTGGGGGGACTCCTACACACATAATTGCACTCTGGCACACATAATTGGGGGTGGGCAAAGAGCCGAGCCCGGGACGTCCCCCTCCGCGCGCGGCCCGCCGCCACCGACGCGCCGCGCCGCCGCCCCCCCCCCCCCCCCCAGCCCGCAGCCGCGCGCGGCAGAGCCCCCACGCCATTCCAAACAGCCCCCCCGCCCCTGCCAATTCGTGGGGTGGGGTGGGAGGAGGGGAGTGAGCGCCGCGGGGGTCTCTGGGAATGCGCGGGCGGCGCGGAATTGAACTGGCGGCAGCCGCCGAGTGGATTATGAATGCCTACGCGCCGGCTGGAGTAAGGGCGTTGTTACTATGCTGCTTCCGAAAGAGAGAACCGCACTCGCATGATGTCACAATGGCCGATCAAGCATGTTATAGCTAGAAGCCTGGAGTAATTCTACCGATGTAGTTCCTCACAGAAAGGAGAGTGGGGGATTAGTGGAACAGTTCACATAGATGGCTCAGCGTCAGAGTACAACAATGACTGGAAGTGTTCAGTGAGAGTCACAGTCGACACAAATATACAACGATTTAACAAGGAAGCAACTGCCCACAGCTCTACCTCTATCTAGGCCCGCCAATCCCCCCCCCCTCCCCACTCTTGCAATTCTTGTTCTGCAAATGTTTTGCTTGGAATACCGCAAGGTACGTTAGGGCAGCATGCAGAAATTAAACATGTTTGCGGCGAGGTCGAAGGAGAGAGTTCAACATTGGAGACATTAGATGTCATGGTGAAGATTGCACACACAAATTAGAGAACATTGTAATTGTCATACAGCAACACAAAAATCAGTCTGCTTCGCTTCGGTTTGGACAAGCAAAGCAAGCGCAGCCCTGAGCTTCTTACTGATGTCAGAAGTTGGGCGTAATTTCTAAGCTCTGACGTCAGAAAACTACCACATGTGAAAAGTTTCTGATCTATAATTGATGAGAAATTGTAGTGTTGCAACAGTATATGTCACATTCACACGGCGGCAGATATAGCCGCGTTTTCTCACCCAGATGACAATGCTATGTATGACGTTCAAGAAAGCATTCAAAGCCCCCCGCCCCCCTCATTATTAACCATTCACTGTTCAAAGCAAATGATGTCAGGAATCATGGTAATTTCTGGCACTGACATTGACGGTACCCAGGTTTGCTATTTATGTCGCCCGCCCTCAGGCGGGCGACACCCTACGAGAGCTCGGGGTGCGTGCGTCCGTGCGTACGTACGCAACGCTCTCAGATCTCGGCGTTGGAAAGTCGTAGAGAGACAATCTTGGGCTCTACGGATAGGTCTCAACTCACTGATCATTCCGCTAAGAGAAGTCGAGATTCAACACTTTGAATTGCGCGCGCTACAGTAACCCGAAGGTGAAAACGCAAAACGGCTCTGGCTCGCTCGTTACGTCGTAGAGCGACAATCGATACGTCAGGTGAAAGCTCTCGACGTGCTCTTTCATGCGGCTGCTAAGGTAGCTATTTTCAGTTACGCAAACACGCACCGCGAAAAACGCCATTCTCGACATTTTTGAGCTGTTGAAGCCTCGACTCGATTACGTTCAGCAATGATAGCTTTATCAAACATTTTTTCGCCCGGCCTCAGCCGGGCGAACCCCTACGAGAGCTTTTCGTGCGTGCGTGCGTGCGTGCGTGCGTGAGTCCGTCCGTTCGTTACGCTCTCAGATCTCGGCGTCGGTAAGTTGTAGGAAGGCGATCTTGGGCTTTATGGATAGCTCTCGACTTACTGGTAATGTTGCTAAGAGACTTCGAAATTCAAAAGTTTGAAATTCGCGAGTTACAGTAACCCGAAGGTCAAAACTTAAAACGGCTCTAACTCGCTCGTCTTACGTCGTAGAGCGGCGCGCGATAGGTCAACTAAAAGGTCTCGACGTGCGTTCGTTTGGCATTAAAACTTTTGTTAATTACGCAAACACGCAACACGAAAAGCGACATTCTCGCGTTTTTAACGCAAAAATCGCTCTAACTCGCTCAGCGTGCGTCGTACGGAGACGATCTTGGGTTGGTTGGATAGCTCTCGACTCACTGATCATTTGCTCTTCTATTGGTCGAAACTCAAAAGTTTGAATTTCGGGAGCTACAGTAACCCAAAGGTTTAAAACGCAAAACTTATCTAACTCGCTCGTCTTCCGTCATAGAGAGACGATCTTGAGTTCATTGAATAGGTTTCGGTACACTGATAATTCCGTTAAGAGAAGTCGAAATTCAAAAGTTTGAATTGCGCGCGCTACAGTAACCCGAAGGTCCAAAACGCAAAACGGCTCTAACACGCTCGTCTTACGTCGTAGAGCGGCATGCGGTAGGTCAACTAAAAGGTCTCGACGTGCTCTTTGACTTGGCGTGAAAAGTTTGTTAATTACGCAAACACGCACCACGAAAAGCGATATTCTTGCGTTTTTAGCATAGAAATCGCTCTAACTCGCTCAGCGTGCGTCGTAGAGAGACGGTCTTGAGTTGCTGGATAGCTCTTGACTCACTGATCATTTGTTCTTCTATTGGTCGAAACTCATAAGCTTGAATATCGCGATCTACAGTAACCCAAAGGTTCATACAGCAAATCGGCCCTAACTCGCTCGCCTTACGTTGTAGAGCGGCATTCGTTCGACCGTTTGAAAGCTTACGTTGAGGCAGTTGTTGAATACTCATTCCTAAAGAAATGCTTTTGTTTTTTTAAACCCTTGTCTTACGAACAATCTTGTCTGCTAAAAAAATTAATCCCGGGCGATTCCAATGTTGCCCTGCAACAACCGCTCAGAAATGCGTGTGTCTTGCTCAAAAAAATAATCCCGGGCGATCCCAATGTTGCCCTGCAAGAACCCCTCAGAAAGGAGCGTGTCAGAAGTAGCGCATGAATAGTGGACTCAGGGCGGGCGCCTCGTCATATCGGAAAGGCTTCGAAATACTTTACAAAAAGTATCCACTCTTTTACTCTTCCACCTTGCGATTGCGTTCCTACGATAGCCCAAGCCAGGAGACGCAAGGAGTAACTCATAATCTCCAGTGAGGCCCAAAAAATCCAAGATAAATGATTATTTTATTGAAACCCAGTTAATTTATTGATTTTAGTGGAAAGCAAACACTTGAAATTTCGTAGTTTTATTAATTTCGGTTTACAATCTGTGGGCCTCACATTGCGTCTCACAACTTGAGCTACATTGCCATGTCTACTCAGTCTAAGATTCAAACGTCATTCATTCATTGTGCGTCATTCAGCTGCGTCTAGCGGCCAAGCTGTCAGTCCTCAGAGCTCATGTCTTGCGTCCGCCCTGCACCCTGCTCTCACGCGCGCTGTAGAATACTAATATTTTGACCCTACTCTGTGGCGATTGGGTTGGTTTCAATGTTACGCAGCCGAAAATCCACAATTTTCGCGTGAAAACTGCGTTTTTCCACAACAAAACGCAGTATTTCCCGCGAAAATTCGAATTTCCGACTGCGGCACTATTTAGGCACTAAAGCGTTGTGTATTGCATCGTCTCCTCACCAAACGACAGCGGCGAGGACTGCTCGACCGGCCAACGAAAGAGAACTGACAGATACCGAACTAACTTTCTTACGTACGCTCCGTAAAGTCAACGCGCTGAACGGAAAAGAATGAGGCTAGGGCCGCGCAGCAGCCAGCGAGCGAGCTGCCTTGTAGGCTGATGCGCGCGCATACGCCTAGCATGAATACGCCATGCGCGCACCAACGTTCAGCTATAGCACTAGACAAGGCGGCGTCGCCCCAGCCTCGCTGCAGCAAAATACCCCACCCCTCTCTTGCGCGCGGTTAGAAAAGAGCTGCCACGTGCATTTATTCTTCATGCGGCGAGCGAATTTTGCGACGGCGACAACGTCCTTCGCAGTGCAGTCTTGAAAGGCCATTCCAAGTGAATTTGACTGACGATATCTGAAACACACAACTTGAAGAAGCAGAGCGCAGAAAGCAATCGTTCACCACAATTGAAGCAGTACGCAATCATAGCGATTTAGAATTCGCCAAACCTTCAGTTTTTAGCACTCCGACCCCAAAAGGGGCGGAGTGCTATAGTGGAGCTGCTCCCGACTAACTTTTTCCACCCAAGATTTCTCGCGCGTGGTTCATCCGATTTGGACGGGGTTTTTTTTAATCGATAGCTCTCGAGGGATAGTAGGTGTGGACGGACCTTCATTTTTTTCGCGTAGTGGGAAAATTTCGAGAAAAATTCAAAAATTTGAATTTTTACTTACTGAGAGGGTGTTCACCCAGCTGGAATTTCTGGAATAGTGGCCCGATTTTGACGCCCTTTGGATATGTTATAGCCCTCGACGAGACGAAGAGCGGAAAAAAAATCCCGAGCCAATCGGCCGACGCGTTCTCGGGTTACGGTAGCCGAAAGCGGTTTTTGACAAAAATTTGCCTTTAAAAAATCCTAGTAAATCAGGGAGTTGTTGGATCGGGCCAGATATCTCAAATCGGCAAGATTGACATGTTCTCTTTCGTTTAAGACCAAAATCGCCGAAATCCGCCGAGGAAATCTTGAGTTCTGCTGTCACAACGGGTCTCCGTCGGGGGTCGAAAAGTCCAATTTTTGACTTTCGGCCGTTTTAGCGCCCGATTGCGATGATTTATGGCCAAATGGACTACACCACGCGATTCCCCGTTGAAAACTGATCCGGAATCAATTTTCAAAAATATTGTTTCGGCTACCGTACCCCGGCCGCGTCCAAAATTCGAATTTCCACCCGGGTGGTCAAAATCAATGTTGGAGTCGATCCCGGTGCTTTCGAGGTCGCTGATGCCGAATCTGGCGTTATTTTGGCGTTTCGGATCAAGATTCGCGAGTTTTGGCCGAAATTCGACCTACCGTAGCCCTACGTTGACGAAACTGAAAGTGTGGTAATTGTGCGGTTGAAGTGTCGATTCTAGGGTATTTCGCAGCGAGGAACGCGAATTCGCTATTGGTTTCTCCAATTTGTGTCGATTTTGCCTTCAAACAGCCACTTTCCTAATGCCGACATTCAAATTTGAATGCAACTTTTACCGTACTCTCCTCAAACTATGTTGTAACTCAAATTTGCGCGCGCATTCAAACTTCACACTTGAAGGAAATGCAGTGCGAAAAGACGGCGTTGTAAAGTGAGCAATTGCGCATGAATTGTCTATTATCCCGTCGAAAATGGCAAGGCGAGTCTGCGATTGGCGCAGCCCCGAATCTTAGCTGCCGGCTACTTGTTGAGTCGAAGCGAAATGGCGCACTTTGGGCTCAATTCGGCCTGGTCTACAGGATTTCGGTGGAGTTCTGCTGCGCGCCGGTCCTTGTAGGTGGAGGGAATATGCGTACTCTGAAACTCGCGCGCCGGCGGAATTTGTGGAGAATCTTTGGGCGGAAATCGGCCTTATTTCTCATGATAAGTGAGTGGCGGTCTGCTTTCTCCCGTTCTGGTCGGAGTGCTTCACTGCAGGGTCTCCTGCACGTTTCCCTTGTTACAATGTACCGTATTAAATTAGTCGCTAACTACTACTATTGAAACCCAGAACAAAATAGAACTACTGCTATGTAAGACCAGCAGTTCGTAACTCTTTCTGTACCTAATAATTCTAGATTATATCCATTCTACAGACAAATTCTCGGCATTTTCAATACATTACAACGACACGTCGTACGCTTTCAACGATTTGTCGAACGTCGTTCACGCTGCGAGAGCAGCATTTTGCCCGCTAGACGAAGCTACCTATTTCCGCGTCAAGAATGTCGAATATGTGGATTTTCTTCAAGCGTATTTACTAAATTGAAAATTTTACGATATCGCATGAAAGAACACGTCGACAGCTTTCAAACGAACTACGACAGACCTTTCTTCAACGTAAAACGAAAGAATTAGAGCCGTTTTCTATTGTCCAGCATTTGGATTACTGTAAGTCGTAAATTCTAATTTCAAAGTCGCGCACCATAGGAGCTCGAATGATCAATGAATCCAAATTTGTCGAAACAACCCAACAACATCACTCTACAACGCACGACAAGCATATTAGAGCAAATCCTTTATACTAAGCGGCAAGAGTCTGTCCGTGTGTTTGTTTGTGGATCTGTCAGCGCTCTAGCGCCCGCTACAGTTGACGGATCGCGATGATCTATAGCTTAAACTGACCGTCAGAACACGTAGTTGTGCATCTTTGCAATTAGAACTTTGACCGATGACTAAATTCCAAATTATTTCGCAAATATCGACTGCGGCAGTACATTCTGAACACAGAAGGCACCACACGCTGTGATTGACATTTGATTTCCCGCCAAAGGCACTATACAGTGTCACCACTCATGACAGAATTATCGTTGTGAGACTCCAAAGTGTATTCGCAGGCACTGCATGCACTGGCAGGGGCACAGCATCAAACTGCTTTGGATCTATGTCAAATGTCTTTAGATCTATCTGAAATCTCCTACAGGCTAAACCCAAATGTCTACGGGCTGAACCCAAGTATCTATTGTGTATTTACAGGCACGGGAGCTGGTGCGAGCATAAATGCAGCCACTGGCAGGGGCACAGTGTCAAATGTCTTTAGATGTATCTGAAATCTCCTACGGGCTAAACCCAATGTCTATGGGCTAAACCCAAGCGTCTATCATGTATTCACAGGCACGGGAGCTGGCGCGCTCCTAAATGTAGGCACTGGCAGGGGCACAATATCAAATGTCTTTAGATCTATCTGAAGTGTTCTACGGGCAAAACCCAATTGTCTACGGGCTAAACCCAAGCATCTATTGTGTATTTACAGGCACGGGAGCTGGGGAGATCCTAAACATAGGCACTGACAATGGCGCAGGGTCTAACGAGCTGAGATCTAACTGTCCTGTCCTGCAGTGCACTGAATTCGATGATTGCGTTATCTCCTTTATGGTCTGCAGATTACCCATGGGCTATTGACCATAGAGATTCTCCTACGGGCTAAAGGCTCTATCCTTTATACTAAGCGGCAAGAGTCTGACCGTCTGTCTGTTTGTCTGTAAACGCTCTACCGCTCGCTACAGTTGACGGATCGTGATGATCTATAGCTTAAACTGACCGTCAGAGCACGCGGTTTTGCATCTTTGCATTTAGAACTTTGGCCGATGACTAAATTCCACAATATTTCGCAAATATCGGCTGCGCCAGTACATTCTGAGCACAGAAGGCATCACACACTGTGATTGACGTTTGATTTCACGCCAAAAGCGCTATACAGTGTCACCACTCATGACAGAGTTATCGTTGTGAGACTCCAAAGTGTATTCGCAGGCACTGCATGCACTGACAGGGGCACAGCATCAAACCGCTTTGGATCTATGTCAAATGTCTTTAGATCTATCTGAAATCTCCTATGGGCTAAACCCAAATGTCTACGGGCTAAACCCAAGTATCTATTGTGTGTTTACAGGCACAGGAGCTGGTGCGAGCGTAAATGTAGGCACTGGCAGGGGCATGGTGTCAAATGTCTTCAGATTTGTCTGAATTGCCCTATTGGCTAAACACAAATGTGTACGGGCTAAACACAAGAGTCCACTGTGTATTTACAGGCACAGAAGCTGGGGCGAGTGCAAATGTAGGCACTGGCAGGGGCACAGTGTCAAATGTCTTGAGATCTGTCTGAAATGCCCTATTGGCTAAACACAAATGTCTACGGGCTAAACACAAGAGTCTACTGTGTGTTTGCAGGCACATGAGCTGGCGCAATCCTAAACGTTGGCACTGGCAGGGGCACAGGCTCGAATGGCTTGAGATCTATCTGAAATGTCCTATGGGCTAAAGCCAATTGCTACGGGCTAAACCCAAGCATCTACTGTGTATTTACAGTCACAGGAGATGGCGAGATCTAAATCATAGGCACTGACAATGGCACAGGGTCTAACGACTTGAGATCTAATGGTACTGTCCTGCAGTGCACTGAATTCGATGATTGAGTTATCTCCTTCATGCTATGCAGATTACCCATACGCTATTGACCATAGAGATTCTCCTACGGGCTAAAGGCACTAGTCCTATATACTAAGCGGCGTAGAGTCTGTTTGTTTGTTTGTTTGTTTGTTTGTTTGTCAACACGATAACTCTCGACAGCCTCGACGGATCCTGGAGATCTATAGCTCAAAAGAACCGCCTCTGCCTGGAATAGTGCATCTCCTATTGTGGACCTTTGCCGATGTCTAAATTCCACAAAAATCACGAAAATATCGGCTGCACAGTACATTCTGGGCACTCAGGAGTGACTGCAAGTCACTATCGAGCTGATTTCAGGCTATTGCGTCACCATTCACTACAGAGTTGTCACTGTGGGACTCCGAGGTGTATTTGGAGGCACGGGAGCAGGTGCAATGGTAAATGTAGGCACTGGCAGGGGCACAGTGTCAAGTGACCTTAGATCTATCTGAAATGTCTCACTGGCTAAACTCAATTGTCAATGGGTTAATTCCAAGTGTCTATTGTGAATTGACAGGCACGGGAGCTGGTGCGATCCTAAACGTAGGCACTGGCAGGGGCATTGTGTCAAATGACATGAGATCTATCTGAAATGTCCTACGGGCTAAACCCAATTGTCGATGGGCTGACTGCAAGTGCCTATTGTGTATTGACAGGCATGGGAGCTGATGCGATTCTAAACATAGGCACTGGCAAGGGCACAGTGTCAAATAATGACTTGAGAGCTATCTGAAATGTCCTACGGGCTAAACCCTATTGGCAACGGGCTAATTCCAAGTGCCTCTCGTGTATTGACAGGCACGGGAGCTGGTGAGACCCTAAACATAGGGACTGGCAGGGTCACAGTCAAATGGTTTGAGATCCAACTGTAGTGTCCTGCGGTGCATTGAATTCGACGATTCCGTTATCTCCTTCATGCTCTGCAGAATACACATGAGCTATTGACCATAGAGATTCTCCTACGGGCTAAAGACTCTAGTCCTATATACTAAGCGGCAAAACTCTGTCCGTCTGTCCGTGTGTGTGTTCGCGCCATAACTCTAGCCACAGTTGACGGATCGCGATGGTCTATAGCTTAAACTGACCATTGTGACATGTAGTTTTGCACCTCCTATTTTAGAACTTTGACCGATGACTAAATTCCACAAAATTTTGCAAATATCGGCTGCGCCAGTACATTGTGAGCACAGAAGGCGCCACCTGCTGTGACTGACGTTTGATTTTGTGCCAAAAGCGCTTTACAGTGTCATCATTCACCGAAGAGCTGTTGTTGTGAGACTCCAGAGTGTATTTGCAGGCACTGCGTGCACTGGCAGGGGCACAGTATCAAACTACTCTGTATCTATGTCAAATGACTGTAGATCTATCTGAAATCTCCTACGGGCTTAAGCCAAATGTCTATGGGCTAAATCCGAGCGTCTACTGTGTATTTACAGGCACAGGAGATGGTAAGATCTTAAAAATAGGCACTGGCAAGGGCACAAGGTCGAATGACTTGAGATCTATCTGACATTTTCTATGGGCTGAACCCAATTGTCTGTGGGCTAAACCCAAGTGTCTATTGTCTATTTACAAGCACTGGAGAAAGTGCTATCCTAAACATAGGCACTGGCATGGGCACAGGGTCTAATGACTTGAGATTTAACTATAATGTCCTGTGTCACTGAATTTTATGATTGCATTATCTCCTTCATGCTCAGCAGATTTTCGATAGAGATTCTCCTACGGGCTAAAGGCTCTAGTCCTATATACTAAGCGGCATAGAGTGTGTTTGTTTGTTTGTCTGTTAACACGATAACTCTCGACAGCCTTGATGGATCGCGATGATCTATACATCAAAAGAACCGTCGTCCTCTGTAGTTTTGCATCTCCTACTGTGGACATTGGCCGATGTCTAAATTCCACAAAATTTGCAGAAATATCAGCTGTACAGTACATTCTGAGCACTAAGGAGTGTCTGCAGGCCACTTTTGTGTAAATTTCACGCTGTCGTGTCACCGTTCACTGCAGAGTTGTCACTGTGAGACTCTGAGGTGTATTCTGAGGCACGGGAACAGGTGCGACAGTAAATGCAGGCACTGGCAGGGGCAGTTTGTCAAATGACTTTAGATAAATCTGAAAACACCTATGGGCTAAGCACAAATGTCAGTGGGTTGAATTCAGTGTGGTATGGACAATTTCCATAAGCTTCAGAGTAAATGCAGGCACTGGCAATGGCACAGTGTGAAATTGCTTTAGATCTATCTGATTCTTCTATAAGCTGTTGTGAGCAGTGGCTGGATGCCATGGGTCAATACATAGGCTCCGCAAGTATGCACAAATTCCACAAGCTTCAGAGTAGATGCAGGCACTGGCATAGGCACTGTGTCAAATTGCTTTAGATCTATCCGATTCTTCTATGGGCTGTTGGGAGCAGTGGCTGAGTGGCAGTGTGGTTGTGAACAGAACAGTGGATGCTTTCCATAGGTCAATACATGTGGCTCTGTTTCCGTAGGCGTTCAGCTGTAGAGTATGGAGTATCACCTATGGGCTAAAGGCACTAGTTTAGTACTAACGGAGTCGAGAATGGCGTTTTCCGTAATGCGTGTTTGCGTAATTAACAAAAGTTTTAATGCCAAACGAAAGAGCACGTCGAGACCTTTTAGTTGACCTATCGCGCGCCGCTCTACGACGTAAGACGAGCGAGTTAGAGCCGTTTTGCGTTTTGACCTTCGGGTTACTGTAGCGCGCGTAATTCAAAGTTTTGAATTTCGAAACCTCTCAGCGCAATTCTCAGTGAGTCAAGACCTTTCCGTAGAGCCCAAGATCTCCTTCCTACAACTTACCGACGCCGAGATCTAAGAGCGTAACGGACGCACGCACGCACGCACGAACGCACGGACGATAAGCTCTCGTAGGGGTTCGCCCGGCTGAGGCCGGGCGAAAAAAGGAGTAGCGTCGAGTCGATGTGCGCGAAGCGGTAGTGCTCGTTGGCAGAGGAGAGGAGGACGTCGGCCTCGCACGCATCGCAGACCACGGGAGACGAACGCGGACGGGATGCAGCAAGGGGAACTACCAAGTGGCGTGAGGAGAAGAGATGACGCGTCAGATCCTGTTTCGTCGTCAGGGAGACGGCCGGGCACAGGTCGCATATCAGGCGGTCGTCGCCGTTGCCGCGCCTGCCCTCCGTCTGGTGGGAAGCCGCGCAATGAACCCACATATTCCACGGACGAAACGAGGACATCCACCATTCACAGAGATCGCAGCGGCCGCTTGACGCCAACATCTTGTGTCAGGCAGAATCCCGTTGACTGCCGTTAACTCTTCTTCACAATTCTCAGTAAGGTTAGTGTTGAAATACTATCAATTGAATGGCTTACAACCGACACCGAATTGGTCCTAGAAAGGGTACCTGCTCTCTGCACTCTGATAATTGCTCACAAAGAAGACGTTATCGCCAAAGTCACAGATAAATCTAAGCTTGGAGGGAGAGGAGAGTGTGACGGCTGGATATGTAGCGGATGATTGGGGGAAAGGGGTGTCCCTGACATAGAGAAGGACCTGAGGGGCGGGCGTCATGTTGAAATAATTAGTTAGTTGCAAAACAACAAAATCCAATTGATCCATCACTTTGATGAGAATAAAACTCCAAACGTAACCGTGAATGCGTCGGTGTAAATGCGGGGGGGGGGGGGGGGGCTAGACGGACGCACAAACGCGTCTGCATCCCCATAGATCCATGCATGAACCCATAGACCAAAGATCTCAGGCTGGCATCGCCGCATCTCCTAGTCTGGTGCAGAGGAAGGCGGCCATGTAGAGAAGCATGGTGGAGACCACGGTGGGGTCCAATGGCTGGTGACCGTGTGTCACTTCACTGAAGAATCGGTAGAGCAAAGCACCCACTGCCATCCAGCCAGATGACCGGAGTCGCGACCGCCAGGGGAAGGAGGGGCTTCGTCAGGGCGCCGACGAGCTTTTGAAGCAGATCAGAGGGCATGGCGCCTACACGCTACGTCAACCAACAATCCACAAAAGCGAGAGATTGCAGTGGTCTATGCAGCTGGCTGCGGATCTCACATCTGTTGAGCGCAGCTCGCGACCGAGAAAGAGGAAGAGAAAGAACGCAGATTCGATTTTACGGCACCGTTCGTCATTCGGCGAGCGGACAGACGATCGCTCCGAAGGCCGCGCACGCAGTCGAGAGTGCTGTTTCTTTCGCCAGAGAAAGAGACGCGCACGAAAGTGCACGAGCCTGCCTGCGCCGGTGAGTCGAACCAACGTGAGCTGTTTTTCGACCGAGGTTACTTTGGAACAAGAGCAGCGCTCCACTTCAGTGCCTCAGACAACCCGAACATAGAGAACCCAGCAGCGTGCATACATACTGTAGCTACGTCCTGTACAAAACGATGACTTCTTCCAACAAAGCTTGCACAGTATCAAGTAACCAAACCATCGGCCGAGTCCCCAATCACTAGCGGCGGTCGCTCGTTAGCGTCTGGAAATTAGGCAGAGGCTGCAGAGACAACCATAGAGTGGGCTGCCCGCGTTGCTAGCACCAGAAAGCAACATTGTGTAGTGGCGCAACAGCAGCCGATGTAGGCTACAGTTCCATTAAGCTCGCTGGTTCTTCTAGTAGAAAGGCGTGGATGCCGTTGTGGCCCCCAGTGGCGCCGATGGCCCAATGGTAGAGTCTTCGACCGTCGTGCACTCCGTGTATGAGGAGAGAGGTCAGCGAAAGGGCTGCCGCAAGCAGGTTGCACACTCCTCTGGCAGTCTCAGACTCCGGCTGGAATTGGTCTCGTTTTGTTGTACCTACTACTGGTGGTCGTTTAGCAAAGGCACGAACGAGTACGCGACAGTCGCACAGGATGTTCGTCTTTAAGCAAACGGGGCATTGCAAACCCTTACAAGAACTGCAATGGGCTAGGGCATGCGGTTACACTTTGTGCATGCAGTACTACAAACAAAGCACGTAATGCGGTGCGGTTAAGGCGCGCACAAAAAGCATGAAACTGTGCATGAACTGTATACCCTGAAGAAGTAGAAGGCGACGCCGACTAGGTAGAGAATCACGCCGACGAGAGTGATCGGCTCCATTGGCTTGTGATGATGATGATGATTGGTCACTGCAGCGAAGAATCGATAGAGAAGCGCCCCCACGCCACAGAACTGGTACTGCCAAAGGCAATATAGGCTTCGTCAAGCCGACAAGTTTCTGACGCAGATCATCAATAAAATGGTAAAGTGGACTCTTTCAGGCTTTCAGCGATCTTTGTCGCTGTCTCGGTGCAGCGAGCGAGGGCACAGTTCTCAACCTAACACGAGCTACGCAGGCCGACAGGACCAACTCTCTGAAAGAACGCCGATTTGATTTTATCCCCTACCCTAATCCTCTATTAATCACTCTCAATCAGCACTCTAGAAATTGATCGCGTATCAAGACATATCGTATTAATATCGTATCAATGCAACGTGCCTTTCTGTGCGGCTACTTGACCGTTAGACCGATTAGGGCGCTTAGTGCTTACAGAGAGCAACAAGTCTCCTTTAAAAAGCGGAGTGGTTTTGAGCTTTGAATTTTTACTGAGATTAGCAAGGCCCTTTTCGGTTTCGTGCAGCGTCTTTGACTCTACTCGCGACTACACTTTTTGGAGTGGTCTTGCTACGCAACATTGGTATCGCTCGGGTTTAATTCTTTACACCAAGAAAATCATCATTTCAGACTAAATTTTAAAAAAGCCACTGGAATCTAACGCAAAACTACAGGTTAATTGTGAGCATGATTTGATGTTGGCTTGCGCTTGCAGTGAGCTCTTCAGCGATGTCAAGTCCGCCGCTCTGCAACGTACGAGTGCCAAGATATAACAAACCAAAACCTGCAGTTTTCATCGCGTTTTGGTTACTGTAGCCCTCTCACTGACCTTTTGAAACTTTTTGTTGTCGGATTATTGCTCAGGAGGTCGAGCGGTTCATTTTGATATGCGATTCGACCTAGGTTCGATGAAGTTTTGACTCTTCGCGGACATTACTTCGGGATACTGTAGCGCGCAATTTTTTGAACTTGTTATTATTTCGACGTCACAGTTCGCGAGAGTAGTCCGAGGACTACCCGTCGATGTGTCGAACTCAACCCAGCGACGTCAGACAAGCGAGTTATTAAGCCCGAAGCAAGCGCGTCGTTTACCAGTTTTCGACGCGTTTTGGTTACTGTAGCTCTCTGTTTAAACTTTTGAAACTTTTTGTTGTCGGATTCGTGTTCAGGAACTTGAGCGCTTCACTTTGATATGCGATTTGACTAGCATTGGACAACTTTTGTCTTAAAATGGACCCCACTTTGGGATACTGTAGCGCGCGAGTTTGAAACTTATTCTTGGTTTGACTAATCAGGTGGCTAGAGGAGTCCGCGGGCTACTCGACGATGTCTCAAACTCCTTCCTACGACGTCGGACGAGCGAGTTATTAAGCCCGAAGCGAGCGTGACGCACATACATACATACATACATACGCACGCACGCACGCACGCCGAGCTCTTGATAGGGTTCGCTCGGCTGAGGCCGAGCGAAAAAATACATGAATCACTTCTGGAATACGGAGGTGGTACATGAATGGTACCGTTTGAAGAGTTCGCTGCGGTGCGGTCGTGACGCCGCGTGCGTGACACAAGGAGGCAAAGGCAAAAGTCAACTTCTTAGCTCACACCTCTCATGCGCCCACTGAGACTTGCGCCTGCCACGCACGCAAATCGCAGGTTCGCCGAGCTCTCGTCTGCCTGCGATGAGGGCGGTTCTCAACCCACAGAGCGAACGCAAACGCGACAGAGCCGAGCGAGAAAGACGGAGTATAACGTCGACTCGATTTCATGGCGCCGTTCGTCATCTCGCATCATGCGGCGAGACGGCACACAGTCGTTACGAGGGCGGCCGACCAAATTGCAGGTTCTTTCGCCAGAGCGAGAAAGAAATTCGAAGCTCAGGCACGTGCCAGTGAGTCAAACCAACGTGAGGAGTTTTTTCGACCGAAATTACCTACGGAGCGGTAGAACCTGCCACTTCAGTTCGCCAGACTACCCGTCCATCGAGAACTAACGAGGTGAGTAACCAACACGCATACTGTGCGAATCAACGACAGCGTCGAGCAAGCCTGCAAAGCACAACGCAACCGTCTGTTCGAAGGAGACTCCATGACAGCCTAACGAGCGATCAGTCGTCGTCATCTGGGAAGAGCCAATCGCTGTAAAGGGTCAGTTGTAGAGTGGCCTGCCCACACTTCAGAAGATGGAGACTCTTCAGAGTTTCGATTCTCGTCACCTTGAACTTCATGGAAGTCTCAATGGCTGCTCCTTGCGAGGCCTTGTTTTCCACTTGGATTAGCCCCAGCCACTTGCCCACCGTCACGTAGGCTTCGTCCTCGCTCTTGGCGCCTGTAGGTAGTAGGTGTGCAATGACACAAGGTGGCACAATGAGCAAAGATTGACGCTGAAAGTTCTTCACCTGTGTTGAATCGAATGATCAGAGAGCGCGTCTCTGGCCCGTCCTTGTGTGTCTGGAGAAAGGCGAGCAGGTCAGAGGCAGACCTTCTCATGGCTTTGTCGTCGTCTGCTCCAAGTCTGAGGACGCGAAAGGACATCTCTTCCAACAGAGGAAAGGCCGCCAAAAGTTGGCAAATCGGCATCCTGCTGCCAGTGGTAAGGTCCACAAAGTCGCCGCTGAGAAACCGCAGAGAAGAGCAGTTGAGACTGGCGAAGGAGTCGTCGCTGACGTCGATGGGCCTGCACAAGTTGGCCAGGTTGAGCTCGCGCAACTGTCGACAGCCGTTGACCAGCCGACAAAGACTGTCTGTGGAAAGACGCATGCGGAGCTCTCGAGAACCGGCCAAGCGAAGCGACTTGAGGCCATGCAACGACAGCAGAGCCTTCACCAGGACGTCGAGGTCCTTCGGCTGCTTCAGCTCAACGTCGAGCCTTCTCAAGCGGAGGCATTCGATCACAGCCAACCAAATGTGGGCAAGCGAAGCGCCAGCCCATTCGTCGTCTTCGTCTTGGCGCACTTCCACGATCAGCGTTCGAATTTGGCCGGCCAACGCCACAATGGGCGCTGCAGAGAGGCCCGTCTTGTCGCTTCTATCGTCCAACTTCATCTCCAACCTCTTGAGGGACCGTCTGACGACGTCACTGGTGAGAAATCGGCAGAAGAAGGGCGCCAGCTCCTCGGCGTCGTTGTCGTCGAAGATGGCGCCGGGCAGTCGTAGACGCGTCTTCAGCATCTCAAGCGACTCCAGCACCTATAGGACGCGGTAGGTACTGTAGCACTGCATTTCAACCCCATCTCCACGCCTAAATGCAGCACCTGAGAGGCGGTCAGTCCTCCAGTGGGGCCCATACGCGTGAAGTCGGTGAAGACGTTGTACATGGTGGGCTCCTGCCCGATACGAGAGACGCGCCGAAGCTGCAGATGGTCCTCGTCTCCAGGGGCGCAGTTGGTCCACGCCCTGCAATCAGCAGATCTATGCCAAGACTCAAAATCATGCGAGGATCACAAAGCAACAGCCTGACTCGGGAGTGTTCTCGGCGTGGCGCAGTCTGCGGCACAGGAGGGCGGTCTTGAGCTTCTCGTCTGGGAACGTCAGCTCGTTGACGACCCTGGCCAGCAGTTTGTTGGGCAGCGCCTGCAGACTGCTCTTCGTTCTTCTCTGCCTAGGCTCTCCACCAGCGTCCTTGTCTACTGCGCGCCGTCGCTTGCTCGCAACTGCCGTCGCCACGCCTCCGACGCGCTTTCGTCGTCGTGTCAACATGTCTTCCAACCGCAGACTGTTTTGATCCAAAATGAGAACAGTCAGTCTATCTTTCAAACTCGGATAAATATTTTGAGGTGGAACTACACAGCGAACGGTGAGACGGGGAGGAGGGTCGGTCGCTTGTGTTTGTGCGTTGCGCAGCGTGGGGGGGGGGGGTGGGGGGGCGGTAGATGAAGTAGATTTGGTGTGTGTTAGCGTACGTGATTTGATCTAGTATTGAGCGTGACAATGGATGACTGCGATAAATCAAGCCGCCTTCACTGAAGCTTATCTGCTCAGTGTACCCTTTGTTGTACACGACTGTTCATTCTGCGTTACATGTACGCTGTCACTTCATTGCAGTGGTTGCTAACCAGCGCATGGCAACGTCAATGACGCAAGCACACGCCAACTGCATTAGTCATAGTCTTGCTAGCCCACAGGTTATGTAACACATGAGGGACGGATAACAGACGTTCATTGCCTCTGATAGAGTCTTGCGCTTGTGTGTATGGTTATGCTCAGAGGAACTGTACAGTTCTTACTGTTCGTATGCGTACTGTGTGTCTTTATCACGACATTGGACAGCAGAGGGGGCGGTGGCAGAGGTGGAGGCTCGCGGGGAGGCAGAGGTACTTACGGTAGTCTATCTCAAATACATTGTTGGTGAATGAGTGTCACTCTGAAACGGGCCTAGACTGTCGCAAACGCTAATACAGCTATATACATAAGCTACTGTACACACATAATTCAAACTCAGAGCTGTTCCTGGACAGCACGGTAGGTAAACGCGTAGAACTGAGCAGAAATTTGGATGATGAGTGCGCTATTATAGCCACCATAATCCACAATGAGGTGTGTTGTCCTCTGAAACAGGATCGCGCGGACGAGGGAGGAGTGGTGGAAGCAGCAGAACAAGGGCCACGTCGGCCGCAAGAACAAAGTCTGCAAGAAGTGGGCTGCTAAGACGTTGGTACTTGTGGTACTACCTAGCGGACGGCAAGAGACAGATCAGCAGGGTAGCGATGAAGCAGGGCGTTCTACAGGGGTCGACTAGATACTACTGGCACAGGAGCCTGCTCGTTCTGGTAAACATCCTCTGCATTTATACACTGCTACAGAAGATATTTGTTCAACCAACTATAACTTCAGAGAAGCAGTCAGTCAGCGTGCAGATACAACGTCTCGGCGGACAAACAACTGGACGACCTCCACTTCCCTGCCAACACCACTGTCACTGTCAATGGAACGGAAATTGACGTTTCTGCCAGCGTGGCTTCTTCTCTCCACTTCGCTTGTCCAAAAGAGGAGTCTTGCTGCGGACTGGTCTGCTGCACGGATGGGTCGACCTCTATCTGGGGATGGATATGGCTGTGCGTGTGTACATACAG
>JASAMZ010006188.1:0-24004 GCA_030248115.1 Linhomoeus sp. GSCO2_2 | reverse complement strand
CCGATGATGGTTGATTGGCATTGTATAGTGTGTCGTGCATTTGAGGAGTATATTCCATAGAGTGTCAGAATAGTAAATTGAGGATTTCTTCGTGGAGTATCGCCGCAGTCACCTCGAGTTTCCAGAGAAATTTTGTGCCATTGTTGGGCAATCGATGCCTGTAAGGCGCATTGGTGGGTACTGATCCATAAATGGATCAGGAATGTTCGCCGCAGGTTCACTTTGGAATAAAGAGGGTCTAAATGGGACGACGCCCTTTTCTTTTGGGTCACAAATGCAAACGGTTACGGTACCGTTGCTGTAGATTGCAGAACAGCACAGTGAACAGAATTGCCGCGTTTCGTCTTCGATTGAATAGGTGGCAAAAACATACTTTGCCGGACACATCCATGGAAAAATATTGCTAAGTTTTAGCCATTTGAAATTGCCGAAATCTGCCATGTTTGAAAAAAGCCTTGAAAATATCCCTAATTTCGTGAATTGTAAAATCTGAAACTGCTGTATAATTACTTGACATACTACGCCCGATTCATCCACGCAAATATATTTTTTTTAATTTTAAGCTGTTTGAAATTGTCGAAATCTGGCAATTTTGAGAAAAACCTTGAAATATCTCTAAATTCGTTAATTATAAAATATAGAACTATTTGCTAAATAGTTGGCAGACTATGCCCAACACAACCATGCAAAGACATTCTGAAATTTAAGCTGTTTGAATTTGTCGAAGTTTGGGAATGTTGACAAAACCATTAAAAATAACTCTAATTTCGTTAATTATAAAATCTGAAACTATTTGATGAATACTTGGTAGACTATGCTCGATACATCCGGGCAAAAAAGTTTTGAAATTTAAGCTGTTTGAATTTGTCGAAATTTGGGAATTTTGATAAAACCATTAAAAATAACCCTAATTTCGTTAATTATAAAATCTGAAACTATTTGATAAATACTTGGTAGACTATGCTCGATACATCCGTGCAAAGAAGTTTTGAAATTTAAGCTGTTTGAATTTATTGAAATTTGGGAATTTTGACAAAACCCTTAAAAATATCCCTAATTTCGTTAATTATAAAATCTGGCACTATTTGATAAATACTTGGCAGATTATGCTGGATACATCAGTGCAAAGAAGTTTTGAAATTTAAGCTGTTTGAATTTGTCGAAATTTGGGAATTTTGACAAAACCCTTGAAAATATCCCTAATTTCGTAAATTCCAAAATCCGAAACTATGTCACAAAATCATCGCGTAGTATGCCCTTTCCATTTCAGCAAAAACTTTGCCGATACGACTTGTAAATAAAAGTGTCATTTATGACATTTTCGTATTTTAATTGTAAACTAGCGGCCTGGGCGCGCGCGGAGAAAAGCCCTGCGCGGGCTCGCTTCGCTCGCCCGCTCCAGGCTTTTCGTCTCGCTCGGTGCTGCTCGCCTCGCTCGACAGCCTCCGTCCCACTTCTTTGTTTCACTGTATGACAATATCTACTTGGTTCGAATCCCTTGCGTGGAAGGAAGTTTTGTTAATGTAAAATTATCATTTGCGGATTTTTTTCCCAATGTGCTAAACTCAGTGTAGTTGCACACTTACTACCTATCCTATTATCATATTGGTTTACACGCAATACCTTCCATGCGGTCTCCACAGTCTATAGCGAAACTGAAAAATTTGAATTTTCTCGCTTACAGTATGCTTGCGCGCGTCGTGGCCATGTGCGTGAACTTGCATATTGCCCACCCTACACAACCAGGATACCAACCGCCTTGCCCGCCCTTCCAAGCAGGCTCCACTGTCTAGAGCGAAATTCAAAAATTTGAATTTTCTCACTTACAGTATACCGTACAGCGTCGTGGCTGGGTGCTTGAAGTTGCACATTGCCCATCCTACACACCCGGCATACCAACCGCATCGCCCGCCTTTCCAAGGAGGCTCCACTGTCTAGACCGAAATTCAAAAATGTGAATTTTCTCGCCTACCGTAGGCTTTCCCGCGTAACGGACCAGTTTTGGCTCGCCTCCGGCCCGGGCCCAGGGCAGCGCCCCATAGCTGGGATCGGTCTACTGGGCCAGTCGGGCGGGCTGATTGGGGCCGACAGACAGACAGACAGACAGACGGCGATTAATGGGAAGAATATCTCGAAATAGAGAAATTAGCAACAGAAACTCAGCGCATTCGACTCCATTGGGTGGCACTAACCGTCATGTCTAGTTATTCCGCACCCACACACACACACACACACAGACAATAGCGTCCGTATATATACTCACCGCGCTGGGGCGCGGCGAAAAAAATCTACACAACGTTGATTTGGCAAGAATTTTATGAAGCTCTGTTGAAATTTGGCAATGTTTGACAGTCAAATAGCTGAAACTAATCTGTGAGTTTCAGTTTCAGTTTCTCATATGGGATCCGTGCTAGTTTCGATTCAGTTTCAGTTTCAGTTAACTGATTGTAACTGAAACTGAAACTAGTGTAAGTTTCTGGCCACCCTGAGGTGAAAGAGTAAACTAAATAAATCAATTATTTCTACTATTGATAAGAATTCCCTGGACCAATTAATATCCAAAAGTGAATTCCATAGCTGCCACGACCGTTTATCCGAGTGGTTACGCTCCCCGCGCCAGTCTGACAGTCTCGACGATCGACAACATCTACATTGACGCTCCTGTCAGGGTAAATCGAACTAAATATCGCAATTTGTGCTTTATAAACGTGTATATTTTGTAGCAAGACGCATAAATGTTACACGATTCAGCTCGACGTCATCGGCGGCAGCTCGACGGGAGTGCTGGAAACGCAGCTGGACAGCGAACTGTCCCGTTACATTCAAGTCTACATATTCGGCGGCCAACTGAACGTTAGAGCCTGTCCCAACGCCAACCTGATTTGTCGCGGATGCGTCAACATCGTAACGATCCGTGTGCCTCAGTTGTTCAGAGTGGAAGTCAGGGGAGAAGCTCTTGTGAATGGGATAGGGGGACTGCGTGGCATGGTTAACTTCGAAGTGGTCGCTGCTGGTGAGTAGACACCGCCGCCGTCGTTGTCCTGCTTCATCATTACCTTTTGTCATCCATTTCGCGATCTACTCTTCAGACGACGGCGTTCTGGCGCTCGAAGTGGCTCCCACAGCAGCGACAGTGGTGACGACCCTCAACTCCGCCGTTGTCCAACTATTTGGGACGACAACCAGCGCCGTCTACCGAGCCAGTGGAACGTCAATCATTCTGGCCGATGAGCTGACGTCTAAAACAATAGACGCCCTAGCCACAGGACGTGGCAGCGCCATCTCGGCCCAGTCGCAAGCGGGTCCCTTCCAGCCCGTAATCGCCAACGCAATCGACAACGCTATTATAGCGTTGACAGGTCGCTGTGACGCGGCAGTCTTGAGAGCCAGTGGCAGCGGCATCATTAGAGGCAGACAACTGGTGGCAGACAAAGTAAGGTTGTGAGAAATGAGTGGTGAATGAACATCAAGATTGTGGTTTGATGAGGTCTGCTGACAAGGTGATTGAAGTGGCATCACAGCTTTAGGCGCCACACACTAGGTATAGTAACCGTAACTCCCTGTATTGCAGGTGGATGCTGTAGCAACCACCTCAGGAGAGATTGAGACCTATGCTCGAAGCAGTCTGGTGGGGGCTGTCACTCTCTCTGCCACCATTCGATATGCTGGCAATCCACCCACTCTGATTTTGCCAGAGAGCGCTGGAGGGCGTCGAGTGAAGATTTATTGAAACAGATTATGATATTATTGAAGTTATGACATATCTGGGAGGCATCATTTGGTTTTGAGCTTTGGCTGGATGACATCACTGGGCTTGAGTGGGAGAATTTGAGTTGCTGTATTTTGTGCATGTCAAACACTGCAAGGGTGATCAGTTAAAGCAAACACAAACAAGCTGTGTGTGTAAAAGTTCAACCTATACCTTGTGTCTGTCAAATTTTGGTGAACAGTATAGTGAACTTTGTACGCATCGTTAGCCGCATCGGGAAAAATTATCTTGAGAACGTGTACCTTTAATACCAAGTGCAGCGATCCCCACGATATGGTTGTCTGTACAGCTGATCTAAAGCTCAGTGATATCGCCGCGTTCACTATATGTTATCGGCATGATAGGACGCCGTTTATCTGATGTTTCCTACTTGTGTGAAAACATCACATCCAACAAACAAAGTTGCCAAAAGTTTAGTGCGGTCGTTCTTTATCAAGAATTCTTGTTTCCTTATTCAATAAACAACAGTTCTGCAGTTAATGAAAATTTGGACATTTCTATCAAATTTAATATTTGCAAAAATTCTTTTATGTTGCTAATTTTCGTAGTTTCTGCGCTTGCCATTTCTGAAGAAATTTCGCTGCTAGCCCATCAGACAAAAATGTTGATTTTGACATTTTGTAAACTTTAGTTCTAAATATCCCACAATTGCAATTGATTGAAGCTGTAAAACTATGTCACAAATTCTTACTGGCACACGGCCTTACCATTTCTCCAATCACATTCGTCAGTGAATAACGTTCTGTTTTGACAATTTATGGCATTTTGACAAATAGTCGCATATCTCTGTTAAATTCCACGTTTGCAAACATTTTCTTTTGTGGTACAAATTATCCGTTGTCTATGCCCTTTCCATTTCTGAAGAAATTTCGCCACTAGTCCATCAGACGAAAATGCTGATTTTGACATTTTTTTATTTTTATTCTAAATATCTCGAAATTGCAGTTTATTAAAACTGTGAAACGATGTCACAAATTCTTATTGACATACGGCCTTATCATTTCTGCATTCACATTCGTCAATAAATAACTTCTATTTTTGTCAATTTATGGAATTTTGACAAATAATCGCATATTTCTGTTAAATTCCACATTTGCAAAAAATTCTTTTGTGTTACAAATTATCCGCGGTCTATGCTCTTTCCATTTCTGAAAAAATTTCATTTCTAGCTCATCAGGTGAAAAGTCGACTTTTGGCATTTCTGAATTTTAATTCCAAATATCTGGAAATTGCAGTTTATTAAAACTGTGAAACGATGTCACAAATTCTTATTGGCATACGACCTTTCCATTTCTGCATTCACATTCGCCAATAAATGACGTTGTATTTTAGCTAATTATTATAGACTATATTAGAGCTAAATTATAAAAAGCTAAAATGTTGGGTTTAGCCCATAGACATTTGGGTTTAGCCTGTAGGAGATTTCAGATACATCTAAAGACATTTGGCATTGTGCCCCTGCCAGTGCCTACATTTAGGCAGGTAAATACACAATAGACGTTGGGTTTAGCCCATAGACATTTGGGTTTAGCCCGTAGGAGATTTCAGATAGATCTAAAGACATTTGGCATAGATCCAAAGCAGTTTGATGCTGTGCCCTTGCTGATGCATGCAGTGCCTGTGAATACACCTTGGAGTCTCACAACGACAACTCTGTCATGAATGGTGACAATGTAAACAACTTTCGTTGCAAAATCAAATGCCAGTTACATCGTTTGGTGTCTTCTGTGGTCAGAATGTACTGATGCAGTCGATATTTGCGAAATATTTTGGAATTTAGTCATCTGTCGAAGTTCTAAAATAGGAGGTGCAAAACAACAGTGTATGGCGGCCAGATTAAGCTATAGATCATCGCGAACCGACAACTGTATCTAGAGTTATGGCGTTTGCAGACAGACAAACGGACACACTCTAGGCCCCATAGAATATAGGACTAGTGGTGTTTAGCTCATAGGAGAATCTGTATGGCCAAAAGCCCATGGGTAATCTGCAGAGCATGAAGGAGATATCGCAACCATCGAATTCAGTGCACCACATGACATTACAATTAGATCTCAAGTCATTTGACATGCTGCCCCTGCCAGTGCCTGCATTTAAGATTGCAGCTCCCATGCCTGTAAATACACAATAGACACTTGGGTTTACCCCATAGTCACTTGGGTTTGCCCATAGGACATTTCAAATAGGTCTCAAGTCATTTGAGACGTTGCCCCTGCCGGTGCCTACATTTAGGATTGCATCAGCTCCTGTGCCTGCAAATGCACAATAGATGCTTGGGTTTAGCCTGTAGACATTTCGGTTTAGCCAATTGGACCTTTCAGATAGATCTCAAACCATTTGACACTGTGCCCCTGCCAGTGCCTACATTTAGGCTCGCGCCAGCTCCCGTGCCTGTAAATACACAATAGATGCTTGGACTTACTCTGTAGACATTAGGGCTTAGCCTGTAGGAGATTTCAGATAGATCTAAAGATATTTGGCATAGATCCAAAGCAGTCTGATGCTGTGCCCTTGCCAGTGCATGCAGTGCCTACGAACACACTTAGAAGTCTCACAACGACAACTCTGTCATCAATGGTGACACTGTAAAGTGCTTTTGGCGCGAAATCAAACGTCACTCACAGCGTGTGATGCCACGATAATTGCGAAATGTTGTGGAATTTTGACATCGGCCAAAGTCCACAATAGGAGGTGCATAACTACGTGTTACGACGGTCAGCTTAAGCTATAGATCATCGCGAACCGACAACTGTGCCTAGAGTTATAGTGCTGACAGACAAACAGACGGACACAGCTAGGCGCCTTAGTATATAGGAGAGGAGGATATGGGGGTGTGATTCTACTGTAGACCAAGAAATTCTTGTTGTATGCGGCCTCAACTATCAAAACTAACCGTTACAACGTCAATTCGTCAAGAATTTCGCGACCGGTGCTACACAAAGCAATTGGGTAACGAAAAGCCCAATTTCGGCTCAACATTTCGAAAGGTGCATGCTGGATGCTGGAATGGTACAGGGTGTTCGACACCTCTGGCGGCCACGTTTTAGAAGGGTCGTCGATTGACGACACCTGCCAGCCGCAGAGCAACAGTAGTATGAGGGCGGGCAGAAACAGCAGAAGGAGGCGCGGCTCTCACAGGTGCATAGTGTAGTGTTCCATAGGCGCGCCAGACATGGCGAAGGAAGAAGAGATCAAGAGAGTTCACAGAGTTTCGCAGAGTTCACAAGGCTGGCAGAAGACGGAGAAGAAAGCGAGTTCAGAGCACGTTCAACACCAGCGAGGCCTTCAGCGAGTAGACGTTGTACGGGGAGTCCGTTCAGGGGTAAAATCTGAATGAGTACACCCCTTTTACTGACTGCGTGCACCCCTTTTACTGACTGAGTGCACCCAACATTAATCTGGCCGGCGTCTAGAATTACTGTCCTGACTGCGTGCACCCCACAACAAGCTCCGATATTAAAAAGTTGAGTTTGTATTCTGACTGACATTGTAAAGAGTTGAGTTCTTTTTGCAGAGAGTGCGAGAGTTCATCGCCCGCATGCTTCGCTTCACGAGCTCCCGCTTCGCAAGAGGGTATTGCATAGCAATATTGATTTCGCCCGCGATTTGGCTTTTAGAGCGAGAACATCCATCTTTCAAGCAACACTTTTAAAAAAGTGACAAAAACTTGTAAAAGTTTTGACAAAAACTTGCAAAAGTTTTAGCAAACAATTGACAGAGCACAAAAGAGCGCACTGCGAGCAATCAAACCGTGTTGCACTTCTTTATAAGCAAAGGGCGATCTTAGCGTCAAAAACCCGAGAATGGCGCTTTCCGCGGTGCGTGTTTGCGTAATTGAACAAACTCTTGTAGCCGCATGAAAGAACACGTTGAGGGCTTTCACCTGGCGTGTCGATTGCCACTCTACGACGTAAGACGAGCGAGTTAGAGCCGGTTTGTGCTTTGGCACCTTCGAGTTACTGTAACTCGCGAAATTCAAACTTTTGAGTTTCGATCGATGGGAGAACAAATGATCAGCGAGTCGAAAACTGTACAATAAGCTCGAGTTCGTCTCTCTACGACGCAAGCTGAGCGAGTTAGAGCAATCTTAACGTCAACTTCCCGAGAATGGCGTTTTCTGCGGTGCGTGTTTGCGTAATTAAATAAACTTGTAGCCGCATGAAAGAACGCGTCGAGAGCTTTCACCTGGCGTGTCGATTGCCACGCTACGACGTAAGACGAACCAGTTAGAGCCGTTTTGTGCTTTTGCACCTTCGAGTTACTGTAACTCGCGAAATTCAAACTTTTGAGTTGCGACCAATGGGAGAACAAATGATCAGTGAGTCGGGAACTATCTAAAAAGCTCAAGATCCTCTCTCTACGACCCAAGTTGAGCGCCTTAGAGCGATTTCAGCGTCAAAATGCCGAGAATGGCGTTTTCCGCAGTGCGTGTTTGCGTAATTGAAAAACTTTTGCAGTTGCATAAAAGAACGCGTCGAGAGCTTTCACCTGACGTGTCGATTGCCGCTCTACGACGTAACACGAGCGAGCTAGAGCCGTTTTGCGTTTTGATCTTCGGCTTACTGTAGCGCGCGCAATTCAAACTTTTGAATTTCGAAACCTCTTAGCTGAATGATCAGTGAGTCGAGACCTATCCGTAGAGCCCAAGATCTCCGCTCTACGACTTTCCAACGCCGAGATCTGGGAGCGTTACGTACGTACGGACGGACGCACGCACGCACGCACGCACGCACGCACGCACGCACGCCGAGCTCTCGTATGGTGTCGCCCGCCTGAGGGCGGGCGAAAAAATTACTGGCTGAGTGCACCTCACTCGTTAGCACTCTTGTGACGACGGGCGCTCGATAGAGTTCAAGCAGGATTCTCATTTGAATTCAGGCTATGCTTAGGCTCGCCCTGCGCCCACTGTGCACAAGAGTCAGTCGGCGTCGCAGTCTGGCGGGTCGAAGCTTAGGCTTAACGCGACCGGTGACCGACTTCAGGGCGCGCGGAGCGCGCCCTGAAGTTGGTGGTCGCGCTAAGTTGGTGGCCGTGAATCGACATCTCGTTCTTGAACGGGGCTCCTTGCTCGTGTGGGCGGGCAGAATGCGGACGAGGCCGCGAACTGTGCCGTCTGCCATGAACTGTCGACTGCCGAAAATCAAGTCCGTGTTGCTGTTGTTGTAGAGCTTGGCTATCGTCCACTGCAGGTAAGGCTTGTTGGCGGGAATGTAGGGTTGGAGCAGGGTCGGTCTAGGACAACTGGGCGCCGCCGAGTGGGCGCCGCCAACTGGGCGCCACCAAGTGGGCGCCGGGGACAACTGGGCGCCGCCAACTAGGCGCCGGGGACAACTGGGCGCCGCCAACTAGGCGCCGGGGACAACTGGGCGCCAGGGGAATATTTTCGATGATTGTAACCGAAACCGTAACTTAATATTCTGTGAGTCTGCAACCAAAATTAGGCTTCAGGTTAAGCCTCAGATCGATTCACAATTTTGGAAGACCAAGTATGACCTTGACTACGCTTTAGTCTAAACGTAAACCTAAGCATAACATGTTAGCTCAAGTGCAAGATTGGTCTGAGTCTAACCGTATGCTTAGGTCCAAGCACATGTACGTAGGTGTGAAGCATGAGCGAGCATGAGTTTAAGCGCCAGTCATAGTATTATTGTGTTGCTTATAATCCGCTGAGGTCGACGCCTGTATCTTAACCCACGGCCGACGCTTAACCCACGGCCGATGTCATGACAAGGCCCACCTAAGGGCAGGCATGAGGGCTGAGGAGGATCGTTTTGATTGCGGGTCCCTTCCATTCCAATAGAATGGAAGTTCCTGCAAAGATATGTACCTACTCTACTAGGTACTGAAGCAGAAACTGTGCAGCTTCTGCTACACGTGACTAGAATGGTCAAATTTAGACAGGCGGTTCCCAGCATTGAATTTAGACAGGCGGCGCCCAGTTGTCCCCGGCGCCCAGTTGTCCGTGGCGCCCAGTCGGCGGCGCCCAGTTGGTGGCGCCCACTTGGCGGCGCCCAGTTGGCGGCGCCCAGTTGTCCCGGTCCGGAGCAGGGTACCCAGCGTCGCGTCTGGGTATTGATCCATTCGAAGCTGAAGGAAGATTCGACGGCTCATGTCGGGAGCCAAGGGTGCGGCAACCGACGGAACCCAGCTGGGCACGGACTCCAGCGACAGGGATCCCGTCAGGCGGCTCCTGGCATCCGCCTAGTCAGCGGCGCCAACTGCACCTACCACTTCGAGAGCAGCCCCTACCAACAAGGGCCTGAAAGCAGCTGGGAGAATGGGTGGCCAGAGAGCAAGGGACAGCGCCCACGGCAATTACATCAGCGCGTGGCCGCCTAGACAGTCGGTGGGGGAGGAGGAGGGCATTGGGACAGAGGCCTGCTTCGTGCTGGCCATCATAGGACTGGGCCCAGGGATCATCTACATCCCCGCCTACCACCCCAGAGCCAGTCCCCCGTCGCGCGGTCCTTCTGGGCCCCTTTGGATGTGGACTGGTGGGGGACCATTAGGCGAGCGGTCGTCCGCCACAAGGGCCCCTCTCACCCCCTCAAAAGCCGAAGAAGCCTGCCGACCGAGGGCCACGAGCCTGCCCTTCAGAAGGAGACGCCTAAGCCCCCTCCCTACTGTCCTGGAGCCCCGGCGCAAGGGACTGCTGGCCCCGTAACAAGGGCCGCCGGATCCTAGAACGGCCTCGACAACAACAACAACAACAACAACGGCTCATGTCACACAGCCTCTAGCTACGTATGTAGTAGCAACACTAGCTGTGTACCGTAAAAACTCCAATAAGCGACCTGGTCGCTTATTATTTCAACCACCCCTCTAGAGGGGTCGCTTATTGGAGTGGGGTCGCTTATTGGAGGGGGGTCGCTTATTGTTCAATGCCAGTCTGAGTCGTTACCTCAGCATGCAACTTTGCAATTTCCTGCACTGAAACCTGTATGATTGTGTGTTTTGGCCAACAAAACCTGAGAATAGAAGCAGAAATCAATGACGAGCATGGCTTCACATTCACTATTGAAGTTTGGTGTGCTATAATGGGAGGAACAGTGACTTATTCAGGAATGTCGGACAGATTTTGACAGAAAATGGGGTCGCTTATTGGAGGGGGGTCGCGTATTATTTCAAACCCCCCTTTATGGGGGTCGCTTATTGGAGTGGGGTCGCTTATTGGAGGGGGGTCGCTTATTGGAGGTTTTACGGTATGCCCAATTGGTATACAGTGTACATAGGAACGCGTACATACGTCACTCCTCGCTAGGGCGAGCTAGCGTGGATCTCTAACAAATGAGGCGTCCCCCGCGGACTGATCTCCCCAACGATACGATCGACCCGTCAACCTTAGAATCGGAGGGGACTACGCACTACGCAAGCCAAATCTTGACCACTACACTACACACCTTCAGCAACCTAATTGCCTCCATAAGTCCCCTTGAGTTCAAGAATCAGTGCTCAGAAGAGCAATTTTGCGTTACCCTGCTTCAGAACAGCAAAAAAATTTCGCGTGTGGCGCAAACTTAATAGTTAGTTTTTGCATAAATGGCATTTATTTTTTATACTCCACAAAAAGTGTGGAGTATATAGCGTTTGTGCGCGGAAGCAGAAAATTGGATACAACGGGGCTCGCGTGTCAAGCGGCGATTCACAAACAGTCTTTTGCGTTGGGTAGGCCTAGTGGGTGGGCAGCGTGCACGACATATGGGGTCACGCTGTGGGACACCTTTGGCGGGAAATTCAAAAATTTAAATTTCCGAAGTACTGAAAAATGGGTTATGCAAGGTAGAACTCGAGAAAGTTGCATATAATGGCACATACTATCTTTTGCTATGTGGTAGCTCTAGATGAGGGCTACCCGGCAAAAGAAGAATTAGATCGCTGCGGGACCCATTTTGGCGCGAAATTTGAAAAATTCGCGATTCTCGTCCACGGATCAAATTTGACGAGTTGCTGTGCGAGCTAGGTAGCAGCTAGAGCGGCGAGACCGCTTTTGTTGCTCCTTCCCAATCCCATATATCCTCTATCGAATGAGCCATAAACGAGGAAAATCGGCCGTAGCACAAAAAAGTTATTTTCCCGCATCCAAAATTGCGATTTTCGCATTTCGGCGCCTGTAACGCTTGAATCCGTTGCCGAATCGTTCCAAATGTGGTTTTAAACGATTCTACGCTCTAATCTAGTCCTGAAACGTGTTTCTGAACAAATTTCGGAGGTACAGTATCCCTGCGGTGTCGGTTTGAATTTTGGGTGTCGGGTCGACTTTGGCAATATTATACTCGATTTCGGGGTTTTCGCGGGCGCTGATTACGAATTTGACGTTCGTTTAGCGTTTGGATGTAGTTTTACCATACGTATGACGAATTTGCATGCTACCGTACCCCAAGTGCAGAATTTCGGTTGCTGGAGTCCATAGGAAGTTAGGGGTGTTGTATGTCGACCCTGGGGTACTTTGGGATGTAGATCACGAATTCGGCATTACTTTTGCGATTGAGTGTGTCATGAGTCCACAACAGCAGAGGAGTCACTGTGCATAGGGGTTCAAATTTGTGGAGTATACTGCGTCACCCGGACGACTTGCCTGGTTTAATTTTCGTCAAGGAAAATCTTTTTTAACGTTTTGCCAACTAAAATTTGGTCAGATTTAGGGTGCTCTCATCAAAATGACCACTACGCAACGCGATTGGCCACTGTCAAAACCCTACCTCTGAGAGTGTGCCCATCGATGACTTTCTCGAGTTACCTTGCCCAACCCAGATTTCAGTACTTTGAAAATATAAATTTTTGAATTTCCCGCCAACGGGGTCCCGCAGCGTGGCCCCACATGCCGTGCAAGTTGCCCACCCACTAGGCCTACCCAACGCAAAGGACCGTTTGCGAATCGGCCGCTTCGTGCGCGAACGCCATCCGATTAACCTTGTGTGTAGGACCTGAGTTTCCGGATCAAAATCGACATTCGGGATCAAAATTTGGGGTCAAGCGAAGGCGCGTTCTACGGGCCTGTGGAGTTTTGTTCTCCTTTACGCATTGTTTCGTCGTTTTCACTCCAGCAAATCCGTCAAATCACTCCAGCAAGAGCAAACAACAACGAAACGACCCTTACAAAGCAAATTTCATCGTTTCCAACCATAAAATACATCCACAGGCCCGTAGAACGCGTCTTCGCTTGATCCCGATTTGATCCCGAATGTCGATTTTGATCCGGGAACTGTGAGGTCCTACACATAAGGTAACAAGCTTTGTCTAAAAACTGTGGCACCACGTTGGCATCAGTGTAAACTTGAGAGCGTGTGCGCGATAATGTGCACTGGATAGTGAAGTGCCGCTAGACATTTAGTCGACAATAGGGTGGGGTATAACCGAAATTGGTCTTGGATTTGTTCGTGGTACCTGATCCACATATGGATCAGAAGATTTGCCGCAGCCGCAGGCACACTTTGCGCTTATAATTGTGGCAACTGATCCATAAATGACCAGAGAAATTCGCCGCAGGCACACAGTGCAAAAAAAGCGTCTAAATGGGACGACGCCCTATTGAAAAGGGTATAAATGGGACGACGCCCTATTGAAAAGGGTATAAATGGGACGACGCCCTATTCTTGGGCTTAGTGCTCGATGCATCCACACAAAGATATGTTGAAATCTAAGCTGCTTGAAATTGTCGATGCTTAGAAATTCTGACAAAAACCTTGAAAATATACCTAAATTCTTTAATTATGAAATCTAGAACTATTTGCTAAATACTTGGCAGACTATGCCCGACACAACTATGCAAAGACATTTTGAAATTTAAGCTATTTGGAATTGTCGAAATTTGAGGATCTTAACAAAAAATATCCCAAATTTAGTTAATTATAAAATTAGAAACTATTTGCCAAATACTTGACAGACTATGCCCAATGCATCAACGCAAAGACATTGTGAAATTTAAGCTGTTTGAAATTGTCATAATTTCGGAATTTTGACAAAGAACTCAAATATCCCAAAATTCGCTAATTATAAAACTTAGAACGAGTTGCTAAATATTTGGCAGCCTATGCCCGACACATCCATGCAAAGAAATTATAAAATTTCAGCTGTTTGAAATTGTCGAAATTTCGGAATTTTGACAATACCCTTGAAAATATCCCGAATTTCGTTAATTATTGAATCTTAAACTATTTGATAAATACTTGGCAGACTATGGTCGACACATCCGTGAAAAGAATATTTGAAATTTAAGCTGTTTAGAATTGTCGAAATTTGTGGATTTTAACAAAATCCTTAAAAATATCCTAAATTCCGTAAATTATATTTGCTGAATACTTGGCAGACTATGCTCGATACACCCGTGCAAAGAAGTTTTGAAATTTAAGCTGTTTGAATTTGTCAAAATTTGGGAATTTTGACAAAAACCTTGAAAATATCACTAATTTCGTTAATTATACAATCTGAAACTATTTGATAAATACTTGGCAGACTATGCTCGACACATCCGTAAAAAGAAATTTTGAAATTTAAGTTGTTTGAAATTGTCAAAATTTGTGGATTTTAAAAAAATCCTTAAAAATATCTTGAATTTCGTTAATTATATTCGCTGAAACTATTTGCTAAATACTTGGCAGACTATGCTCGATACATCCGTGCAAAGAAGTTTTGAAATTTAAGCTGTTTGAATTTGTCGAAATTTGGGAATTTTGACAATACCCTTGAAAATATCCCGAATTTCGTTAATTATTGAATCTTAAACTATTTGATAAATACTTGGCAGACTATGGTCGACACATCCGTGAAAAGAATATTTGAAATTTAATAAAAAAAAACCTTGAACAACAAAAAAAAACCTTGACCTTGACAAAAACCTTGAAATATCCCTAATTTCGCGAATTCCAAAATCCGAAACTATGTTACAAATTCATCGCGTCTTATGCCCTTTCCATTTCAGCAAAAACTTCCTCGATATGACCTGTAAATAAAAGTGTCATTTTTGACATTTTCTTATTTTTATTGTAAATATCTCGAAATAGCGGGATTAGCAACAGAAACGGACAACGGCACGTTACTCAGCGCATTCGACTCCATCGGATAGCACTAACCGTCATGTCTAGTTGTTCCTTCCGGACACACACACACACACACACACACACACACACACACACACACACACACACACACACACACACACACACACACACACACACACACACACACACACACACACACACACACACACACACACACACACACACACACACACACACACACACACACACACACACACACACACACACACACACACACACACACACACACACACACACACACACACACACACACACACACACACACACACACACACACACACACACACACACACACACACACACACACACACACACACACACACACACACACACACACACACACACACACACACACACACACACACACACACACACACACACACACACACACACACACACACACACACACACACACACACACACACACACACACACACACACACACACACACACACACACACACACACACACACACACACACACACACACACACACACACACACACACACACACACACACACACACACACACACACACACACACACACACACACACACAAAAACAGACAATAGCGTCCGTATATATGTTACACCCACTTTCCGCAATCCACCCAGAACGCGCAATATGGCGCATTCTGGGTGGTCGTTACCCAGAATCCGCCATGGCGGGTTTTGGGTGGCGACCACCCAGAATGCGCAATTCGCATGAGCAAAAGCTGCCAGAAGCGTTATAGCGGGGAAGGGGCACAGCCGGCCTGAGCAGGAGGTGAAGTAAATGGAGGAGTGTTCACTCCACTTACAGTTTGCACTAAAACTCGGCCGACGTCGCGCCTGGCGGGTCTCTACTGAGGCTTAGCGCGCCCACCAACTTCAGGGCGCGCTCCGCGCGCCCTGAAGTCGGTCACCGGTCGCGCTAAGCCTAAGTTTCGACCCGCCAGACTGCGACGTCAACTGACTCTTGTGCACTGTGGGCGCAGGGCGAGCCTAAGCATAGCCTGAACGGGAGGAATATACCAACTGTGTCAAATATTTACACACAAATGCAAGAAACCATCCACTATTGCGTAGTCTGGGTAGTGGCCACCCAGAAGGCGCCATACTGCGCAGTTTGGGTGGCCATCACCCAGAAGGCGCCATATGGCGCTTTCTGGGTGGTTGCGCATTTTGGGTGTGACATATGTACTCGCCGCCCTGGGGGGCGGCGAAAAAATTTCTGCTTTCGCGCACAAATGCTATTTACTCCACACTTTTTGTGGAGTATAAAAATTGGATCGCAATCGATTGAGCTGAAATTTGGTGTGGTGATAGAGGGTACAATGATAAGAACTTTATTCAATTACACCAACATTGCACGATGTCGCGTTCGACTGCAGCGCAATGTCAACGTTGAAGAAATCGTCTAAATCGCCCTAACTGGCGAACGCAAAGGAATTTTTTAAATTTCTCTGCTGATATGTGATCGGCATCTCCAATCCAAACTCCTGTCCAATTTTCAGCCCAATCGGCAGACCGGATCGCAAAATCGGCATAATCCGCCAAATGGATTATAATAATACATCTTTTGCGGCGGTGGAAGATATAACGTTAACAAGTCTCTTTTAAAAAGCGGAGTGGTTTTGAGCTTTGAATTTTACTGAGATTGTAGCAAGGCCCTTTCCGGTTTCGTGCAGCGTCTTTGACTCTCCTCGCGACTACACTTTTTGGAGTGGTCTTGCTACGCAACATTGGTATCGCTCGGGTTTAATTCTTTACACCAAGAAAATCATTTTTTCAGACTGAATTTAAAAAAGACACTGGAATCTAGCGCAAAACTACAGGTTAATTGTGAGCATGATTTGATGTTGGCTTGCAGTGAGCTCTCCAGCGATGTCAAGACCGCCGCTCTGCAACGCACGAGTGCCAAGATATAACAAACCAAAATCTGCAGTTTTCATCGCGTTTTGGTTACTGTAGCCCTCTGTTTACACTTTGAAACCTTTTTTGTTGTCGGATTCGTGCTCAGGAGGTCGAGCGCTTCATTTTGATATGCGATTACACTAGGTTTGATGAAGTTTTGACTTTTCGCGGACATTACTTTGGGATACTGTAGCGCGCAATTTTAAACCCTTGTTGTTTATGTCCACGTCACAGCTCGCGAGAGAAGTCCGAGGGCTACTCGTCGATGTGTCGAACTCAACTCAGCGACGTCAGACAAGCCAGTTATTAACGTTATGTTGACCAGCGGATTATTTTGCGGATTATTATAATCCATTTAGCGGATTATGTCGATTTTGCGATCCGCTGGGCAGATTGGGCTGAAATTTGGACAGGAGTTCGGACTCGAGATGCCGATCACATATCAGAAAAGAAAATTCAAAAATTCCTTTGCGTTCGCGAGATTGGGCGATTAAGACGATTTCGGCAACTTTGACATCGCGCTGCAGTCGAACGCGACGTCGTGCAAAGTTGCTGTAATTGAATAAAGTTCTTATCTTTGTACCCTCTATCACCACGCCAAATTTCAGCTCAATCGATTGCGATCCAATTTTTGTAAATCGGTGAAATTATCCATTTCTTCAAACATGGATTACAGCCGAATGAGCTGAAATTTGGTGTGGCAATAGAGGATACAAAGATAAGTACTTTATTCAATTACAGCAACTTTGCACGACGTCGCGTTCGACTGCAGCGGGATGTCAAAGTTGCCGAAATCGTCTGACGCAAATCTAATCCTGTATCTCGCGAACGCGAAGGAATTTTTGAATTTTCTTTTCTGATATGTGATCGGCATCTCGAGCCCGAACTCCTGTCAAATTTCAGCCCAATCGGCCCAGCGGATCGCAAAATCGACATAATCCGCCAAATGGATTATCATAATCCGCAAAATAATCCGCTGGTCAACATAACGTTAAGCCCGAAGCAAGCGTGTCGTTTCCAGTTTTCGACGCGTTTTCGATACTGTAGCTCTCTAGTTACACTTTTGAAACTTTTTGTTGTCGGATTCGTGCTCAGGAGCTCGAGCGCTTTACTTTGATATGCGATTCGACTAGGTTCGATGAAGTTTTGACTTTGCGCGGACCTTACTTTGGGATACTGTAGCGCGCAATTTTTAAAACTTGTTATAATGTCGACGTCACAGTTCGCGAGAAGAGTCCGCGGGCTACTCGTCGATGTGTCGAACTCAACTCAGCGACGTCAGATAAGCGAGTTATTAAGCCCGAAGCAAGCGTGTCGTTTCCAGTTTTCGACGCGTTTTGGATACTGTAGCTCTCTAGTTAAGCTTTTAAAACTTTTTGTTGTCGGATTCGCGCTCAGGAGCTCAAGCACTTCACTTTGATATGCGATTTGACTAGGTTCGGTCAACTTTTGTCTTGAAACGGACCCCACTTTGGGATACTGTAGCGCTCGAATTTGAAAACTTATTTTAGTTTCGACCACTTAGAAGGCTAGAGGAGTCCGCGGGCTACCCGACGATGTCTCAAACTCCTTCCTACGACATCAGACGAGCGAGTTACTAAGCCCGAAGCAAGCGTGACCCACGTACGCACGCACCCACGCACGCACGCCGAGCTCTTGATAGGGTTCGCTGGGCTGAGGCCGAGCGAAAAAATTGGCTCCTTAAGTGCATCCTAGCGAGCGCTAGCCCTGGACATGCTAACTGTACACTTTACCGGGCCTATAGCACTCCTTCGCTTTTCAAGCGGCGGAGTGCCAAAAAGTTCGAAAATCTAATCGGTTAATTTAAAGCAGTAAAGGTCACCTCTTAGGTTGGTACCGCTCGCGTCATGGCCGAGTGTCGTCTTGAGCGAGCCTGTCTTCAGTTTCGGTTATTAATTCAATGTTCCACAAAGAACCTCGACTTCTCAATTCTAACGATTACAAAAGGATTAAACAAAGAATGACTGACGGTTCGCCAAAGAACGTCGAGACGACGCCGATTGCGCAGCGGGGGCCCTTCAAACTTCTCCGTGATTGGTCCGAGCAACATTCGCCATTTCGCTGATAGGTCAACTTTTGCGCGCCAAAACTTCCTTTGGAACTGTCATCGGTTACCGTAATCAGTCAGGTATGAATTTGAACGGGAAACGCCGCTGTAGCAAACGCGCTGCCGAATAACAGCGTGAAACGGTTTTGAAGTGCAAAATCTCGGTCGGAACGCCGAATCTATCTTTCGGACAGGTCGTTTCGCGGCGAGTATTATAGTACGTTGAGTTCGCGTCACATCACGCAGACTACAGAATCGCGTACAAGACGACTGCATAATCATGGTTGGCGCGGCAGCGCCAAACCATAAAATATGTTCCATCCAGGCCGCGCGCACCTTTTCCCATCGTCACGATGTTTGTTTCTCGGCCTGTACTAAACGGAAGTGGATAAAATTTGGCACACTAAAGGACTTTATCATAAATAGATTAAATTCCAAATTTGGTGAGAATCGGTACAGTGTAGCAAAAGTTACAGGCGTAAAAAGGATCGCGGCGCGTTTCTTGTCCCACGGGCGGGGGGGGGGGGAGGGGGTGAATTCTTCTCCGTCTCCTCCTTCTTCTCCTCCTCCTCCTCCTTCACGTCACGCTCTAACGGCCATCAATCATGATGTCGTCCAGTCGCCTTCCATTCTTCCCACCGATGGTTGCGCGCATATAACACCAACCCCCGAAGTGCCCCCGCTTGTTCAGGAGGCCCTGCATGGGTGTCCCAAAATTGTCCTGTTAAGTTTTGTGCGTGCCTCAAAGTGCCCCCGCTCGTTCAGGAGGCCCTGCATAGGTGTCCCAAAATTGTCCTGTTAAGTTTTGTGCGTGCCTCAAAAAGTGCCCCCGCTCGTTCAGTTGGCCCTGCATAGGTGTCCCAAAATTGTCCTGTTAAGTTTTGTGCGTGCCTCAAAGTGCTCCCGCTCGTTCAGGAGGCCCTGCATAGGTGTCCAAAAATTGTCCTGTTAAGTTTTGTGCGTGCCTCAAAGTGCCCCCCTCGTTCAGGAGGCCCTGCATAGGTGTCCCAAAATTGTGCTGTTCGCTTTGTGCGTACCTCAAAGTGCCCCCCTCGTTCAGGAGGCCCTGCATAGGTGTCCCAAAATTCTCCTGTTAAGTTTTGTGCGTGCGTCAAAGTGCCCCCGCTCGTTCAGGAGGCCCTGCATAGGTGTCCCAAAATTGTCCTGTTAAGTTTTGTGCGTGCTTCAAAGTGCCCCCTCTCGCACAGGAGGCCCTGCATAGGTGTCAAAAAATTGTTCTGTTTGTTTTGTGCGCGTCTCAAAAGTGTCCCCGCTAGCTCAGGAGGCCCTGCATACGTGTCCCAAAATGTTCTACTCGTTTTGCGCGTGCCTCAAAGTGCCCCCGCTCGTTCAGGAGGCCCTGCATAGGAGTCCCAAAATTGTGCTGTTCGCTTTGTGCGTGCCTCAAAGTGCCCCCGCTCGTTCAGGAGGCCCTGCATAGGTGTCCCAAAATTGTGCTGTTCGCTTTCTGCGTGCCTCAAAGTGCCCCCGCTCGTTCAGGAGGCCATGTATGCGTGTCCCAAAATTGTCCAACGCATTCTGCGCGTGCCTCAAAGTGCCCCCGCTCGTTCAGGAGGCCCTGCATGCGTGTCCCAAAATGTTCTACTTGTTTTGTGCGTGCCTCAAAGTCCCCCCGATCGTTCAGGAGGCCCTGCATACTTGTCCCAAAAATGTTCTACTTGTTTTGTGCGTGCCTCAAAGTGCCCCCGCTCGTTCAGGAGGTTCTGCATACCTGGGTGTCACAAAATTGTCCTGCTCGTTTTGTGCGTGCCTCAAAGTGCCCCCGCTGGTTCAGGAGACCCTGCATAGACGTCCCAAAATTGTCCTGTTCGTTTTGCACGTGCCTCAAAGTGCCTCCGCTCGTTCAGGAGGCCCTGCATACGTGTCGCAAAATTGTTCTACTCGTGTTGTGCGTGCCTCAAAGTGCCCCCGCTCGTTCAGGAGGCCCTGCATACGTGTATGAAGCATGTAAAAGTAAGAGTATTAAACGATATTCCTATGGTGTAGCAAATGCGGCGCTTTGCGCCGCCCACACCGAAAGAAAGCATTTTCGACTAAAATCATCCACACAAACTGCGAAAAGGTCACAACGACACGCGGTAACATATTCGGCACATCCTAGCGTGTCGTTGTGACCTTTGCGCAGTTTGTGTTAATGATTTTAGTCGAAAATGCTTTCTTTCAATCAATACTGGTACTATTCTTTCTTTAACAAATTGGTGGGCGGCGCAAAGCGCCGCATTTGCTACACCATAGGAATATCGTTTAATACTCTTACTTTTACATGCTTCATACTTGGAACATATTCCCCTTTCTGCCTTTAGGCATTTTACATGAAATACCTTAACAGACACTACCTTTATCAAAGGGCGAGCAAAAGGGTTCGTTATTTCGTCTATTGTGCCGTCTAGTAGCAGCGCAAGAAACCTAATAGGGTATACGAGTTAATTGAAAGTTGTTTGTCTAAGGCGAAACGCAGCACGGTCCCTATAACACACATGCTACGTACATAGGGTAGCATTTATAGCAATTGTGAAATCCTACTATGCACCTGCTACCTACCTACCCCCCTAATTGCACGAAATATTCTCTGTCGCAAATTGCTTTCATTAGAAACTGAGAGCACAATTCGCTTCTTCATTGTTCCTCGCTCGCTCACACGGAGCCTAGGAAGCGCTAAGAAAATCTTCGACTTCCTGTTTTAACAAAGTTACACACAAGTGTCACATCGTATTTCTTGTGCAGTACAGTGCAGTACAGTATCTACATAGTTGCATTTCGGACGTCGCAATTACGTTTCGGGCCCGTCTGTATCTGTCGTGTTTCTGACAAGAACTCCTGTTTGAGTCGCCTGATTAACCGTGAACTGTAGCTATTATTGCTGGTGTCATCGCCGCTTTCTCCAAAGCATTCTAGCGTGAGCCGGTTTAGCGCGTGTCATGCTCTGCCTTGCCATTGCATAGGTGAGGGAATGAGGTGAAAGCGCTAGCTCTGGTGAATGGCTAAGCAGCTAAGGGGGACGAAAACATGCGACTTGTGTTGACTGTGTGTGCGTAGCTCCTTCGTTTGCGATGCGTATTTTATCGAAAGAGTGGATGGATTGGATAGCGAGTAACAACGAAACGAGTTAGGTTAGCGTCACGCAACGCTTTCTGTTTGTCAACAAAGTCGCTTGAGTCTCACTGACGCAAGAGACTTCAAACTGCGCATGTAACTCAAACTTCTCAGCGTGCCAGGGTGTTCCAAAGAGACGCTGAAAGACTCTGAAGGAGCGGAGCGGTGTTTTAGGCCTGATTACCACCTCTGGCTGGCGCCGACAGCTGCAATCGTCCGTTGCAGGCTGAGGCTTAGAGGCCCAGAATAGTCTGTCGAGCGAACTGAGCCCCCCCCCCTCCCCCCCCCCCCCTCCCGTCTGTCTTCTCCAATCAATCTGCGCGGCGCTTGGAAAGCAGTAGGGCGAACGCTAGAAGCCCCCTTCCCTTCCACACTTGTTTAGACACCCAAGAACCCACCCAGCCTCCAGTAATCGTTCTCGTCCGGTGCATGACCCCATATTGGTTTGGTCTCTTGAGCTGTTCGGCCGCCATGGCTGACAAGGAACTCAATTTGCTCACGAGTTGTCTGTCTGTGCCTACACGTTATATTGAGGTTATGGCTTTGCGGAGGTTTCCTTTCGTGTGAAATGGAAGTTCGCACAGCACGCCAAATCACTTGTCGAGCGCCGCCTTTCATTCAAAGTTCGGTACAGGCGGGTATGTTTGGAGAGACGGCACACACGAATTGTTGTTTCGTCGCTAGCGCGTATTCGAACCCTTACGCCTACGTGTGGCGCTTCAGTACGTTCCTCTGGGAAGTTATCCAATCACTGCAGAAACTCAATTGCTTAGTCAGTGCTGTGAGTTTGGTAAACAGAGCACGGGAAACTACTGACGTCCCCAAGGTGTGTTGTGTTGTTGCCTTTTCCGTCTGAGTTTGTTTTGACCGCTCTGACTCTATCCAAGCAAATCACAGGCATTTGTTCTTTCCTCCAACCCCCCCCCCCCCCCCCCCCCCCCTCTTTAGATTGCGGCTACGCTAATTAGTGTGGCAGCTGTAAAGTCGCGCGCTTCATTAGAGCGGGCAAAACTTGCGTAGGCGAGAACCGCGCGAGAAAATTGCATTTCCTACGAGATATCGCCATTTTGGCCGAGTTAATAGCCGAGGGTACGTATTCTTCTCTTGAGGACTTAGAATGTCGTTTGCCACAAGGAAGATGCGCCGCAGTTAGTTGTGTTGTATACAGGTGGGTATACTAAATTTAGTCTGTGTTGTACGTGAGAATTGTTGAGTGGGCGGCGGGCGTACAGCGAACAATTGCGATAGTCGCCAAGCCACCCCCTCTCCTCCTCTATTGCCTCGCTTGATTTGCTTTGATAGCGCCGGACCAAACAGACCGCAAATTGCTTTGTTTTGCGACTGAAATTTTCTGTTGCGCTCAGTTGTTGTTCGAGCACACTAATATAAGCTTTGAAAAGTTCCGCCTAACGTCGGCCTAAGAATTGTGCGTATGTATGTACTTGTGGACTAAAGAACACACTTCAGTCTGGACCAGTGACCTCGCTATCCCAAATGCGTTACGTTCCACTGCACTCTGCCAAATGGACCGTATTCAACATTCCATTGCCGTTTCATGTCTATTTCATGAGCTATAGCCCCAATATTGCTTGACGATCTCGTGAGATGTTGTGTTGTATACATGTGGGTATACTAAATTTAGTCTGTGTTGTACGTGAGAATTGTTGAGTGGGCGGCGGGCGTACAGCGAACAATTGCGATAGTCGCCAAGCCACCCCCTCTCCTCCTCTATTGCCTCGCTTGATTTGCTTTGATAGCGCCGGACCAAACAGACCGCAAATTGCTTTGTTTTGCGACTGAAATTTTCTGTTGCGCTCAGTTGTTGTTCGAGCACACTAATATAAGCTTTGAAAAGTTCCGCCTAACGTCGGCCTAAGAATTGTGCGTATGTATGTACTTGTGGACTAAAGAACACACTTCAGTCTGGACCAGTGACCTCGCTATCCCAAATGCGTTACGTTCCACTGCACTCTGCCAAATGGACCGTATTCAACATTCCATTGCCGTTTCATGTCTATTTCATGAGCTATAGCCCCAATATTGCTTGACGATCTCGTGAGATAGTGGGCACTCGTCTCGCCTAGGCTTCTTCATACGTACA